>PNEQ01004396.1:75699-97003 GCA_003012365.1 Medauroidea extradentata
CAGGAGTAATTGTGTGCATAACTAATTGTGTTGTGAGAGTTCTAGTTGATTACTGTTTTGTGTATTTCATAGCTTTGTGAGCTATTAAATCCAGTACTTAATTTAACTCTTTTATTTGTAATTATAAGACCTCTATCCCAAAGAACTCATGGGAATTGCCCACATATAAAGTTTGTGCTCTCAAACTTGTAACAATATTCTTGTACATAAATGTATAACTTTATGTTATGTATAACCATATATCATGTTATTTATGTTATAACTATATATTATGTTAACTCTATGACATGTCCAATATCCTTCTACAACATGTGCAGAAAAGATCATAAGGATGCAATAAAAAAAAAACAAAAAAAACACCCTGAGTGTAGATTTTATGGCTGGGAATGAAAGGAGCGGAGGAAACGGAAGATTCCCGAGAAATCCCGTCGGCCAGTGACATAGTCCTGCACGATTCCTACATTCGCAAATTCGGGAACCGGCTCAGCCTGTGATCGAACCCGGATCGCCTAGGTGGAAGACGAGTTATCTGAGAACTAGGCCGCCGCGGTCCCTTTACTGTACACTAGAAAACTACGCCAAATAATGCCACGCACAGTATGGACTTGAATGATGTTAAATTGGTATTTTGCAAATGACACAACATTTAAAAAACACAAAATTTACAGCTTCCTTTGAAACATTTTTTTAAGGTGTGTATGAAAAACTGGAGTGCTTTGTTTGCTAGTGAATATTGCTGAGTGGCAGAGAACCGACAGTTACATACAAAAACTACGCACAAGAAATTAGCAAAAAAAAAAAAAATAAAAAAAAGTAAGCGAAAAATAGCTGTAGTCATAAAACATACAAATAATTCCGAAATAGGAATACAGTCGATACATAATGGAAACAAAAATAGGAAAACCAAAAACAAGGACCAATCAAGCTGCATAAAAATGGTAACAATGAATATAGACTACGAGAGCAACACGATTGAACATAGCTATAGAAACTGATGTAAACAAGGAAACATAACATATGCATGCATGCCCATTTGTCAGGTCATTCAGTACTATTAAATAAAATAAAACAGAGAAGACACGAAAAAATTGTAACTTTTCCGAATTATCGGCAATTATTTCACAACGAAAGTTTAAGGCCAACAATATAAAGATGTCTTAGCTCTTTATAAGTTATTTCTGCGTAATTATGCAAGTTCCAACTGCTTGTACATCAATACACACACACACACACACATACATATAATTGTTATTTTGATAACAGCGTCATTATGTAAACAAATTCGTGCCAAAAATGTTTTATAATGAGATAAACAGTGCTGGTCCAGGCCTCGCGCGGCGCGCAGTCACACCTCGAACTTTCCCGAGTAGCTCGAGGGAACTGCTACACATCTCTACCCCTCTGACGACATCCGGGTCAGCAAGGAAACTAACACCAGTCGGTAACATTGCAACATCCTTGAAGAGTACACACCCGGACTATTATCGAAGTTTGTCCCCACACCCTTAACGGCCCGCCTCGTTGCCATAAAATCACACTGCAGCGTGTTTGAAGAAAAAGTTTTACACCGAAACTTAATACACGTGTGTTCACGCCGTTTCTCTACGAAAAGAACACACACTTCAGACGACTGCCCTTAAGTACTTTCAAGGCAACACACGTATTATAAATTCCCTTTTAGGGCACGTCAAAATGGGTCAAAACGGGGTTTTCAGGCTGCTATAGCGGAAAATATGCTAGCCGAATACATGTGAAACCACTTAAGGGTAGTGCATTGGACTTTAGTAAAGTGATTTCGTAAATAAAACAATGGGGTCACCACTTAAAGTCCAAAAGGAAATTTGTTTTTTCGCGAAGACTGCACGCCTTAAGCGTAGAGGCGACGCACCGTTGTATGGCACATACAACGTCGCCCTTAGCACCATACCTCACTCACACAAACACATGTGCCACGAGGCGGGCCCCTTAATATAGCGACCATCGCCGGACTGTGCATTGATAAAAAAAAGTTCAGGTACAATACTTGTGCTAAAGTAGGGAAAACTGTCCAGTTTGGTTGTCGGAAAGTCTGTTCTGTAGAAGTGAAGATACGTTCTGTAAAAGAAAGCTGCTCCTTGCTTCTTCTACAGAACAGATTGTTGCAGAAGCAGTCCAGGCAGTACTGACAACCAAACAGAACTCTTGTGCAGAAATACGGTACTTATAACAATACTTTTCTTTCTCTGTGGGAATGATCCGGAAGGTATCGCGGTCGGTTATAAACACAGCTGGCGAAGGCTGAGGGAGGCAGTGGTTGTTTTTTTTAGCTTAGCCTCTGTTCGACACATGCCGTGTCATGGTAGAGACCAAGTGCATGTGGAATTAAAGCTCAACTTCGAGATTGGTAAGAGCTGTTAAAAGGACACTTAAGGAAAATTACATCATTGGCCCGAGAAGAGTTCCGTTTAACTAGAGTATTTTCTTTAGTGATCACAGTGAGTTTTCTGCGTCTAAAAATTACCCGATCTAATTACTTGCACGCGTTCAATCCCAACCAGACTAACTCTGATGATCGAGCATCCTGATCACGACATAGGGTTAATCCTACTACAAGTTAGCAGACTCAGTGTTAATAGTTTGGCAATACTTTTCATCACTCCTGCGCTGGTGTCGGTGAGAAGGCAAGCTCAGTTGCCATTTCCGGTTTGAAAGCTTTCCTAAATATGATTTTCTTTTTGCAAATAAAAATCAAAAGGTGAAATGATTTTGTTTCTCAGTAAAACAATAAAGCCGAGTGTTTTTCCTACACACTAGGCAAAAGTAATGTTGACTATAATACAATATCTTAATTTATTAGATTGTTTACGGACTGCAGAGCAACTAGCGGAGGAAATTTTCCCTTGTCAAACTTATCCGTAAGCAATTTAAATACTTCCACACTTCCTTACCTGCAGTAAAGCCACAGTAACTGTAAGAACATATTTCTTAAAACAGAAATTTCCACTTAGAAAAGTTCTCTAAGGTGGCGCCTTGTCCATTGAGGCGAAGAAACAAGTGGTGAACGAGTAAGACTCGGCCTTAGAGCCTGCGGCCAATCGTGTTCGTTGTAGTGCCATAGGACGCAAATTAAACCTATATTAGTATTATATTACTGCACATGTTAAAAGTCAAAGGTCAGAACTACCTACAGACGCCAGGATGTGATTTTGTCCTTTGCCTTTCGGACACTGAGCTCCAATGCCCTGTATATACAAATTTTAGAAAATTGCAATATTTTTTTCTCTTTAAGGACATACGATACTACTAAAGTAAAAAGTACAATTTTCAGACAACAGTTTTTTTACACTGAGAAAAAAGTAATAAGGACGTTACCATACAAAATAGGAACAACAAACCAGTTTGTTTGACGGTACCATCTGGACTTTTCCTTCAACAATTTGTTTGTAGAAATTAGGCCTACAATCTGGTGTGTAAAAGCAACAAGGTTCTTAGTTTCTTCTACATAACAGATTGTTGAAGGAACTGTCCAGAGTAGTACCGACAACCAAACTGTTTTGTTGTCCCTATTTTTAACACAAGTATGGTGCCTACAACTATGTTCTTTTTTTTTTTTTTTTTTTTCCAGTGTGTCTGTCTTGATAATCTATGTTTCCAGAATAGTTATTTACCGGCACGTGTCTACGCGTAAAAATTGATTTTACAGAAAACATCTTTCTAGAGACTCTAAACATTAACCACGTAACTAGTTTCAGTACAAAGTGCCTACCTCTAATTACAGATACCCCATTCTCACCCCAAATATTTGTTTAAAACTGCTGTACATAAAACGTTTTATAACATTGATGTGACCAAGACAACGTATGTAACTAGCAGGTTACTTACAACGAGGGTTGGCCAAGTAAGCACCCCGGGTGAGAGTGGCGAGAGCAGTCTGGCTGGTCGGGCTAGTGTCAAGGTCAAACAAGGCCGTCGTGTTTGGGGCGGGGGTGTCTCGGACAAGGCGGGGACTGCCGGCTGTATCGAGGACAACGCAGGGCGTGGCTGGCGTATATAAGGGTGCTGGCTGGACCAGACAGGCACCTCAGTCAGCCACAAGGTAGCACTATGTACAAGGTGAGTACCCCGCTACTTGACTATACGTCTACGGATAAAGACATACGTGTGCTCGTCAGTCGCCTACTGCCGACCAACAGTATCGTTAACTGGGTGCAAATACCTTCGCGTAAGAGTGAGAGTACGTCGCCATCTGGAATTTTTGTATTTCATATCATAACTTTCTCTTCTGGGTAAATTTATAGAACTGCATAATATAGCGCGTCCGTAATGTCATGGTGCAATTTTGCACCTTTAATTGGTCACACGAAATCAACGAAACAAGATGTAAATGCGAAATCTTCACCTAAAGAAAGAAAAACTTACGTTTCGTAACAATTCAGTCAGTTCGATGTGGCTTCTATTTGTTGCCCATGATTTTACGGACATGCTGTAGAATACATTTTGATATAATTTTAGCCTCAATTGCAGTTAAGAAAGTAGTAAAAATTTAACTGCTGTTACATCAGTAAAAATAATAACGGAAAACAAAGTATATATGCTGTGTATAATTCTATCAATATGTATTCTATTCTTCACTTATGTTAACGTTTAATAAATTATCCCAAAAGTAAACCTTATAACAAAAAATACAAAAATTAAAGATGGCGACTTGCTCTCACTGTTAACTAGCCTCCATTTACTTCAAGGCAACGATTCGATTCCCGGAACCGGCCATCCTGATTTCGATTTTCAATGATTTCACAAAATCGCTTCAGGTGCACTACATCATAACATTCTGAATTCATTACAAGATTAATTTAGACACTTCTTATCTTAAAAAATAAAGTTCAGCTACACATAGATACAAAATAGTGGAATATCTTGCTTTAACCACTCCTAAACTGTAAAAGATTTATTTAAAATACAACATTCAAGAAGCACTGTACCCATAACTTTTTTCCTTAAATTAAAAAAAAAGTGCAGAAGGTTATTACGTAACAGCAATGCACGAAACGCAAGATCGGTAAAAATCAGCTAAGCATAACAAGTGCCCCCGATGCCTTACACTTGATAACAGTTAACCAACGTTTCATAAGATTTTACATTAGTATTTTTGGGGTAAATGTTTTTAAAAATGCTGAACATTATACCATACATTCTCCAAACAATTTAATTTTAGTTTGTTAACAAAGTATAATAATAGAACATATTTCAGGTATTTACGTATATTGTTTTGGAATAATTCTTGTACTAACAACTGTGGCCTGTCTGCAGCTCGTCGTCCTGTCCGCCCTCGTGGCCGCCGCCAGCGCCGGCATTGTGGGAGCCCCCGCCGTGGTGGCCCCTGGAGCCCCTCTGGGTGGAGCCTACGCCGCTCCTCTGGGCTACGCCGCCCCTCTGGGATACGCCGCCCCCGCCCTAGCTGCCCGCCCCCTGGCCTACGCCGCCGCCCCAGCCATCGCTAAGGTCGCCGCTCCCCTGGCCGTCGACACCGACTACGACCCCAACCCAGCCTACAACTACGCCTACGACATCCAGGACGCTCTGACCGGTGACTCCAAGAACCAGCAGGAGAGCCGTCAAGGAGACGTAGTCCAGGGCAGCTACAGCCTCACCGAGCCTGACGGAACCCGCCGTACCGTTGAGTACACCGCCGACCCCATCAACGGCTTCAACGCCGTCGTCCACAAGGAGCCCCTGGCTGCCGTCGCCAAGGTCGCCGCCCCCGCCATCGCCGCCCCTCTGGCCTACCCCGCGCCTGCTGCCTACGCCGCCCCCGCCCTGGGATACCACGCACCCGCCGCCATCGCCGCCCCCCTGGCGTACGCCGCCCCCCACGCCAAGATCATCGGTTAAGCTGTTGCACCTAACCCTCCGTACCAATTTGGGCTACAAGACTTTAGGACAGGACCGACCATACTTCCCAGCTATCAGTTCTCTTCCAAGATCGCTATGTTAAATTAAGAACACAAACGAATACTGTCTGACTAGACCAAATGTAAAAACATATATTTTCACAAAAAAAATTGTAAATATTGAAAAATGCACTGAAATAAAGTATTTATTCAAACAACAATTTACAGATGTGAAACTAAACATTTCTTCCAGAAAATCATCTTTAAAAGTTTAAATAAATATACATTAATGTTACTGCTTTTAAAGCTGTAAAACATTTTTCTTGAACAAAATTACATATAATTTAATAGTTTGTGGCTTGTCTGTTTGGCAAGCCCAATTATAAAATTCGAAAAAAAAAAATGATACAATATAGCCTACCGTTGGTCATATAATGAATATTCTTTTTTTTTATGTTGCTATGACACACGTGTATACGAAATTTTAGCGGTGTCCTCTGTTAAATTATAGTTATCACATCTGCAAAAATATACAGATTACAATAACTGTTATACAAAGTATAATGTTTTTTTTTTATTCTGCTGACACAGGAGCCTTTGCATTAGCTTATCGCAAATTCTTACATCTGATTGATAACGCATCTGATATCACGTGGCCCTGTTTTCCTGTGCCATACGGTCTTGCTTTTAAAAAACATGTCAATAGGAAGTGCCACGATTCATTATTCATGAGAGCAAGTCGAAATATTTACTTTATTTTAATTACATATTACGATTTAGAAGAATGCACGAACCGCCGAAGTCTTCATACTACATACTTTGTACATAGACACTGTATAAATTGCTTCATTACTAAGATATAGTTAATAGCATTGAGAATCTAAATGTACGCTAACGAGAGGTAGCTTTACACGGTAACTGGATTATTGCTTCCGAATACTTGTCGCACAGAACGTTTACTCGTTGCCAGTTGCCAAAGTGAAACAATACGGAACCATCACGAAAAGCATGTACTTCGACGCGGCTTACGATGCGTTTCCTAGTTACGTCCGAATTTGAGACAATATTACAGAATCAGAAACTATGATAAGAAGAATCTGAGCAAAAGGCTAAATTTTAAGAAGAGTTCTTCAGATGTACAGGAAACTACTTGACCAAGAACATGACATGAATGTAATACCACTTCAAAGTGACAAATGTCTGTCGCGCACATTTGAAGGGGATATCCAAAAAGAAATTATTTCGATGATGCAATATTTATCTGCCAGAAAGAAACTACTCGGGAGTTTGGCGTTTATTAATCAAGTCATGTCATACTTCAAGGTGCAAACCATCAATGGGTAGTCGTACCTTAGCGAACACAGTCACTGCAAACCTCTTAAGGGCGCCGTCTACCCGCGCGTGAGAGGCTCAAAAGCGAAGGAACAGTAAGGTCGACCTTGAAGCGCGCATCAAATGCCGCGTCGCCTCAACGAGCCAAGCGCTGAACTAGCGTGCAAGCTTCCCGCTGAACCGTTTTTACTATGGGACTTTCAGCGACAACACTGTCATTTTATCTTACGCGACGAAAGGGAAAGAGTCGCTCTACAGGTCTATAATATTCAGAATATCGTGAAAATGATTACTCTTACATAACAATCAGCGTCAAAAGTCCCGATTTGGTCACTTTCACACTCAAAAAAATACTTGTTAGGAACAATAACAGTTAATGGCAAAATTATAGACCTGTACTAAGATCCTTAAACGTTTTTCGTAGCCTAACCACGTGACATGTTGAATGGTTTTCGAATGAAATCAGGATTGTTAAACGTCTGCGCGCCTCTTCACGATTCTAGTAGACGGCGCACTTAAGACCGGAGACATCACAGTCGGACCGAGTAAGTTCCTTGGTGATTAATAGAGACACGATTTAGTCGCGATACTATTTTTGCACCATTCTCTCCCATTGCTATAACGTACAGAACAGCAGCTCTGCTTGTTGGTTATTAGCAGCGTCTCATTTGACCACACCAATCAGAAAGATGGTACTGTGAAACTACACGTCTGTGATTTTCCATAGAAATCCAATACCAGTGACAGTTAAAATATCCAATCACTGGCCATGAAGCAGAGCTGCAGATGTGCACATAAGGCACTGAAACGAAATGGTGCAAAACAAATTATGGCCTCAACTGTTTATCGCTTCGTGAAAGTGTTCCCTATGAAGATTGCATTCACGGAAGGTTCCACGTACGTTGGTAATCGAGTATGCGGAGTTGATGACCAAGCGGAGAACCATATATACAGGACGTTTGGAATTGTAGGTCATTTATTTAATGGGTGGTAAAAAACAAAAAAAAAATTCTGTCCAGGAATGTGCGTCCGAATATACCTAGAGACAAGAGAAAAATACAGATAGAGCACTAGTAGCTTATGTTGAAGTAAAGCTGACTTGGTTTCTTCACGTAACAATATGGCGGGGTGTGATAAGCTGTTACTGTAAGTCACGGTCGTAGAAGAACAGGTCTGGGCACTCGCCTATCTACCAACGTATTTTACTTGACCCCCTTGTTGTTTGGTTGTAGTTCGTCAAGTTACCGAGAATGTTGTACTTTTTGGCGCTGTAATCCGGACGGTCGGAGTCAAACTCCGCCTACTTTTTTCCATTGTTAACATTATAAAGTAAATAAAGATTTCTGTAGCCATGATTTAAGGAAGTATTTCATAAATTAATAAAAATACGTTTAGATAAATTGTGTTATCTTAGTGGGAGGGAAGTGGGCGGAGTTTGAGCTCGACCGCCCGGATTACAGCGCCAAAAATGTATAGAATAAGGTGAACTGCAGCCAAACATTAAGGAGGTCAAGTTTCCAGGCGAGTGTCCAGACCTGTTATTGTACGGCCGTGCTGTAGGTGTACTGGGAAATTAGGTTAGGGTTGGACAACCCACATCCAATTAATACACGTTACTATGGTAACAAAAACCTTTATTAAAGCATCGATATGACGGACGGTCTCCTCCTTCAGTCTCAAGGTGTCATACCCCTTATCGTATATCATACGTCATGATCAATGTGTAATAGCACGCTGCAAAGATAAAAACATAAATAATGATCGCACCTAGACGCTAGTACAGTGGCTGAAAGGATAACTGTATCGAGAGGCCTTCCACCTGCATATTTCTATTGTATGTTCGCGTGGTGTTCTCTATTGCACGCCATGTTGACGCAAACAAGGAGCAAAGTGTAAGCTATGTATGTTCAATGAATGGATACTAGTAGCACTTCAGAACCAACTGACTGATTACGTGCCTAAAATTATCACATTTTAGAGCGGGTTAGGAACATTCGCGAAAGTAAGGTTAATTCTACTAAAGGTTATAAAGGAAAAGTGTCTTCATAAGAGAGAATTTGACACAGGGTACAAAATCTGCCGCTAGTTTCGCTGCTATCGCTATATATCTAATTAAATACGAGACTGTAGTAAAATTACATTTCACTAGGATTGGCAAAGAGAAGTCATTAAATTAAATTTTTTAATGAAAAAAAAATGTTTTCAAATTATTAACTACACGTAAAGAAACCTTCACGAAAACTCTTACCGATATAAACGCTCAAGCGACAGAAATTTTTCATGTACCAAACTTATAACACTGTTCTTTCCAACCTGTAGTATAGAATTAACCTTAGCCAAATTATTGATCAGCGTAAGTCGTGAGGTTAACGTGGACAGGGCAAAATTTCAGCTTAAGGGCGCCGTCTACTAGAATCGTGAAGAGGCGCGCAGACCTTTAACATTCCTGATTTCATTCGAAAACCATTCAACATGTTGTCACGCGGTTAGGCTACGAAAAGCATTTAAGGATCGTAGTACAGGTATATAATTTTGCCATTTACTGTTATCGTTCCTAACAAGTATTTTTTTTAGTGTGAAAGTGACCGGATCGGGCCTTTTGACGGTGATTTTTATGCAAGAGTAGTCATGTTCACGATATTCGGAATATTATAGACCTGTAGAGCGACTCTTTCCCTTTCGTCGCGTGAGATAAAATGACAGTGTTGTCGCTGAAAGTCCCACAGTAAAAACGGTTCAACGAGAACCTTGCACGCTAGTTCAGCGCTTGGCTCGTTGAGGCGACGCGGCATTTGATGCGCGCTTCAAGGTCGACCTTACTGCTCCGTCGCTTTTGAGCCTCTCACGCGCGGGTAGACGGCGCCCTTAAGTGTTCAAATAGTAACTGTAGTAGAGTTTTCAAGCGTCCCATAAGTCGTGACAGCCTGTGTTACTTGCAGGCTGTTATACATAACTTGGTGCTCGAGCAAATCTGGTCACATATAACCTCGGGAGGTTACTTGATGTAACCGTCTATTGCCTGGCCACATTGGTCTCTCCCTCTCACTTACCTCACGGAGCAACGCTGCGTGACATTGAACAACCAGCACGTGGCCCGCCACCGCATCATATCCACTTCATCAGCCTCACTTCTTGCCTACGCTACGAACCATGTAACATGACATACCAAACCCTCCTTAACCACATCACGTGGAGCATTTTTTTTTGTTCGACACCAATGAATCATTTAACATCTGTTATAAATATTCAACATCAGTCAATCCAATTCAACATCATTGTACAATAAATCTACACACATGCCTGACTAGTATTTTTAACGAGCTTATGTCTGTATAGGAGTTCTAAAAAGGAACAAAATTTAGAGCTGGAGGTTAAACTGTTTTAAACACTATAACAAAAAAATACAACTTATACCCAACACCTCAAGACTGCTAAATGTCCTCAGACACGGAGACTTCTTCAGCAGTTTATAACTCGTAAGTGCAGTGAAGTAAAGAGATTTTGGTCAGCACATAAGATCTAGGTCTTTAGCGCTAGTGATGTATGTAGCCGCTTCGGAATGAAGGGGCGAGGGAAACGGGATATCCCCGAGAAAATCCGCCGACCAGCGGCGCCGTCCGGCACGGTTCCCGTATGTGAAAATCCGAGGTCAAACCCCACCGGGAATCGAACCCGGTTCGCCTTGGTAGGAGACGAGTGTCCTAGCCACTGTACTAACCGCGGGACCTTAGAAATTCGTCAAACTCGTTTGGTACGTAGGAAAACACAATCAGAAATGTTATCGGCAAATCAAGGAATCAAGTACATCGCGCTTGTGTGATGCGTATGGTTGCCGTGGCAAGTGTGGAAGTGAGGGAAGGCTGAAGAGAAAGAGACAGAGATAAATGGGGGAGGGGGAGGGAAATAATGACATGTCACTATCTTGAGTTCTGTTGCATATCGTGGACGGGATCATTACCTGTCGCCGCGCCTTGAAGGAACACTCCAGCCTCGCCGATTACCACCTCCTACCCATCCTCCCAAGTAGCCAAAGCCGTGGGACACTACCTCCACTACAGCTTACTGCTGAAGCACATATATTTTTACTTTCTAACAATACCTAACATCAAATAAAGATGGTGGCAAATCGCGAGAATCGTTTCGGCCCGCGTATTCTCTAAATCAGCGAAGCGTCCTCCAGCTTGCATGATTGAACGATGGCTATGGGGACTGTTTATTGGTTCACAGACGAATCACAGACGGTCAGTTGTAGCTCACCAGGATTATCACTGGTCCAGTCAACTAGGGACTCACCAGCAACGAACGACAACCGTCAGAAATTATCACATAACATTGAAGCCTAGCAAATAGTCTTACTTTTCCCGCGATAAATCACAACCTTTAGCCATAAACTAAATCTGACGGGTCATTTGCATTCAAAACTATGACTTCAGATATGTCTAGTAAGTACGGTTCTGTGTTAACTGAAGATAATAAACGTAACCTGGCTCAGTTTATTCGATATAGTCGTTTTTACCGTCGTTTACGTTCACGAGTATGTCGTTTAGATTTTGCATTTGAGAGTTTTAAAACTATAACCATTGTTAAAGTAATGTTTGGAAATATGAATTTTATACGACCAAATAACTACACCAAAAATAACTTTAATACTACTGGTGTATCCGCGATCGGCGCGGTAGCTAACGTACACGGCTCCCACCAAGACTATCAGGGTTTGTTTCCCGGTAGATGCCCGACGATGGTATTGATCGGCCTGTTTCCTCCGGGATGTCCATCATTCCGGCACTGTTTCAATGACACTCACCTCATGTCACCCAAATCTCTTCACGTTACTTTTGATATCTGGCTATCAAAATATTCCCATAACGTGGCGAAGTCAAAATGTACATGTTACTTGAACGTAATCCCAATTGAAACCGATAAACTTACCAAAACAAAATAATTTTCCACAAAAATAGGTCGCTAAATACATAAAAACACAGTACAGCATTCAATTATATTTTTTGTAAATGTTGAAAATAAAGGAAGCTATTTGACGTTGTACTGATGTAATACATTAGTATGTGTGTGTGAGAGCGTAACCACTTAGGTCAAATAATAAATGTTGCAGCAATCACGCACACATTATATGCATGCACAGAAAACTGTAATAAAATATATCATCAATTAAACCATAGTTCAGTCGTCGAAAGCTATCCTCATGACTATATAAAGAAAACGCGGCATCCTCCGCAGGCTCATGCAAAGATTCGCAAAACACAACCAGTAAAAAAAAAAAGCGTACGCAAACCCTTTACTAGTTGGGAGCAGACACTGCATATGCAATTTTAATTACCTGCGTACAACTTACGTCGTCAATAATTACCTTTATAAACTGCTACTATCTACACGTAATGTGTTTTTATACAGGATGTCCGTATTCATAGGGAAAGAAGAAATAGGCGAATGTAATGAAATGTTAATGTGATTGACTTATGTAATGCGTACATTTGTCATCGTAATGACGTGTCGGAGAGTACACTGTCTAGAGTTAATACATTACATCACTACCGCAACGTTTATATTTCACACTTCTCTATTTCCCCTGTAAGTCGGAACTTAGGTGACACAGTGTATTTTAAGCTATTTATTCATATCTGCAAAATCGTTCGTTTTAACGCAATATTGTAAGACTACTCACCAATGTTGATTCAAGAATATGAATAGCAAAATAATCGCTCACATGCGAGAATATATTCATAAACCCCACTACTTAGCAATTAGGGAGACGTAAATTTCCAATAATAACCAAATGGCACATATAATTTCAAAGGGCTACATGTGTTCAACAAAACCCAAGAGAACCCAATGCCTCTTAGTCACTAAAATTGCGAACATAGCAAAATTTTGGCACAGATGTCTAGTAAATAATCGTATTCACGCTCTGAGAGGCCGAGTCAACGAACAGTAAGCACAAGAATCAACACAGCCGCAGCGGTACAAGCCTGGACCCGTTATACATATCTATCTTACAGGTGGCCTACCTGCAAGGCGCTTCACATTCACGAGCAGTTGCGCGACAATACGGTCACTGATTGTTCACAGGTCCTCAAACAATACATTGCCAAAACTACAAACTACGATTCTCACACAGATTTTTAATCCAACAGTATAAAAAATTACAAAAAACTACAACGAGTGGCATAAAAATAAAGAAAAGAGAATACAAACAATTTGTGGTGTGAATTGTGAAAAAAAAAAAATGTAAGGAGCAGTTTGCCTTCTTGGCCTCCGCCAGTGCCGGGATTGAAGGCGGCCCTCACATTTATTTCCGGCGCCTCAAAATTGAATTCAAAAAGTATAATTCTTAGAAAGAAAGCTGCAGTTATTTTTAATTCAATCACTAAATTCTAACCAGCATAATATAAATAACGAAAAATAGAGAACAATTGCAAATTGGTTATATGTTTTTTACAACAATTATACGCTATTATAATCGCAAAATGCAAAGAAAACATTATTGATAAAACAGTACGTTTCAACACAAGCTTGCTTACTGTCGTCCATGTTAATCATTTTTCCTTAATCATCAAAAGAAAAATATCTTAAGTTCTCGATGCAGCCAACTGCAACGCCATACGTCATTGAAAGATTGTTATATTTCCCTAAAGTGAGGCTTAGGTAAACGTACGATTAAGGTACATTGAGAAACAGTTGATAGTTATGTTTAAACTAATCATGTGAGTAGATAACCAAGACTTCAAATACAATGATAAACCGGCGCTTAGGACTAATGAAAAGCTGCGAAAATATGTATGCATTGCTGAAGAAACAAATATTACAAATATTCACACCCATATATCGGAATAGCGCTATTTTTGCGGAAATATTCGTTTTAATATACGGATACATTTCAAAGTAATCAATATATTCATTCACGATATTTTTCTCTGATATTTGCATCTCTCTAAGAGTGAGATACCCTGCCCGCGGGCACATCCTTCATACACTATTTACACGGGTTGAAACCTTATGTTACGATTTATAACTAAAACTGAAAACTAAATAAATAATTGGTAACAATCTGTACGTTATAGATTGGACTAGTATACAGGACGTATCTCTATTTGTGTTATAATTTTTGTCCTAAACAACTCTTTTACTAATCAGCAATTACAACAGCAAAGCATACTGATGCTAATTATTATAAAATGAACGAAAAATGCTTGGAGGCTGTAATTTCTTCTCCTAACTACATGGCCAGAACTTTTATTTATCATTTACCAATTGTTTCTGTTCATTGTTGTCTGTAATGCGAGCATAGTAACTGTGTTATTCCATCTTTGTTATTATAGTATTGATAACGCATATTTAATGAGTGAACATACATACATGCACTGCAGATGGGAATGCTTTACGAGCACGTGAACTTTATGCAGAGAGGTACCGTAACAGACATTTCCAAAAACGTTCTCATAACTCCAACATTATGGCTAGTGAGATGCTAATTTAGGAGGTGTGTGCCTGACATTAGTAGACAAAGAGGTATACACAGCATATAGTTTGATTAATGGGATCTTATAACGTGAATGTCAACGAAGGCGATAACTCAAAACACATTGCAGTAAAGGGAAGTGTTAGTAACAAGCTTATGCGAAGAATTCTGCAAGAAAACCTACACACTCACAACCTTCGGCGGGTGCGAGGCTTAAATGTGGCATATTTGAAACCAAGAACAACATTATTCTGCTGACGAATGTTACAGCAGTGTGCTATGTTCATTATGTTTTAGCATTTATCGCGTTTATAGATGAAGGTGGAATTACATGAGATATCACAAACTAACAGACATACCTAAGTGTCTGACAAACCTCATTATGTGTCATAGTGATTTAATTGAAATGTTTGGGATGAAATCATTCATGATCACCACCTTGCACATTATCCTTCCCTTCTCGACTGACTAGACAGTCATACCTTAGTTTCTAAGAAATGAGTAGCATAACTTCCTTGACATCACCCAAAGTTGCATAGTTCCCCAGTATTTAAATAATCTATTTCCGCGAGGATAAATTGGTTCAGGGAGATTCACTGGTTGGCCTGCACGACCACGCCGTTAAAATTCAATGAATTTCTACATCAAGGTACATATATAGTCCTTGGTGTATGCAAAGCCTCCACCTGACATTTCCGTTCTCAGTGTGTCCAGCACTCCAGACATTTTCAGTGGAGTAAGCCGAAGAATTCAACATAGACTTACAACGTGCACTGAAGCAAAGTAATGACACTTTGGGCCATTTTGTAGTGTTCATAACGACAGTTCTATCATTACCAAATCTGTCACTAACACAAATATTAAATGGTTTTCAGATACATTTCAATATGCACTTTTTTTAGGCTAGGAACTGAAGAACTGACAGAAAGTGTTGTGGTCATGATTGTACGAGTAATATTGAAGAAAATATTAATTTCCTGATTAATGGCTAGAGTACACATGTTTTGCTGTTTTTAATCAATACATACGTTAACTCAGAAATAAACTGTTTTCGGGCCTGAGGCAATATAGACATTTTCATTTGTTCTGAAGTAAGGAACACAGCCCCACGATGTTTTACACTAATAAAGTGATATCCTGTTTATTGGAAAAATATATAATCCTTCGCAAAAATATATTCGATAATACTTTTCGACAATATGGAATGCATTACATTTCAAGGCATCCTAAATGGTAAATGTAAATACATCGTCCTCCATGCATTATACTTCAGTGTATAACATTAAAGGCAGTTTGCCATCAGTGGCGCACCTTTATTAAACTTAGTCGAAGCACAATGAAAATAACACTGCTATATAACATTGCAAACAAAAAACATCAAATTCAATGGTGCATGATAATATATTTATTCACAATATGTGAACGTAATACATAAATAGCGATTCTGATTTGTACATGAGGTATTCAGGTTAACCAAGGATAGCCTTCTTGTAGCCGAGACCAGCGTAGCCCAGAGGGGCGCCGTAGCCCAGAGCGGGGGCGGCGTATCCCAGGGCGGGGGCGGCGTAGCCCAGAGCAGGGGCGGCCACGGCGACAGGGGCGGCGACCTTGGCGACAGCAGCGACCGCGGGGGTCTTGTGGACGACGGCGTTGAAGCCATTGATGGGGTCGGCGGTGTACTCGACGGTACGGCGGGTGCCGTCAGGCTCGGTGAGGCTGTAGCTGCCCTGGACGACGTCTCCTTGACGGCTCTCCTGCTGGTTCTTGGAGTCGCCGGTCAGAGCGTCCTGGATGTCGTAGGCGTAGTTGTAGGCTGGGTTGGGGTCGTAGTCGGTGTCGACGGCCAGGGGAGCGGCGACCTTAGCGATTGCGGGGGCGGCGTAGCCCAGGGCGGGAGCGGCATAGCCCAGAGGGGCAGCCAGGGCGGGGGCGGCGTAACCCAGAGGGCGGGCGGCGTAGGCTCCAGCCAGAGGGGCACCAGGGGCCACCACGGCGGGGGCACCCAAAATGCCGGCGCTGGCGGCGGCCACGAGGGCGGACAGGACGATCAGCTGTAAGACAGAATCACACAACATGAGGTACAGTCGAGCAGTTACCTGGAGTTGCTGGAGTCCCTGCAGCAGCTGTATGATCAACTCACCTTGCAGACCATGGTGGAGACAAGTGTGCTGAAGTGTGGACACGCCAGGTTTATATACCGCAGTGACCACTACACCCCCAACTGGGCTGCCGACAAGACTTTCACTGCAGTCAAGGTCGGCTGGAGTGAACTTGGCCGACTGTGGGGGTGGGCGCCGGGCGGCCAGCGCGTCATCCCCGCGTCACTCGCGACCAGGACCACGTCGGGCAGCCAGTGGGCAGCTTCCTCTGGCAGGAGAGTGATAAAAGCTGCCGGAACACGCTCGTGGAAGATCCTCCCCCGGGTGGGATGACGAGCCGACGACGCGTTGTTGCGGCTCGAGCACGGAGCCGGTCGCACGCCACTTGACACACGGCCAGCTGGTATGTAGGGCAGTGGAGCGTTGGCGGCTGGAACCTTGCATCACTGACCACACCTCGCAGACAATTTATTCCTGCACCGCTACCGCTCCACTTGCGTTTTCGAAACCCGGGGCGCCGTCGCGGGCCGCTACTTTAATTGACGCCGAGCGCCGTCGTAGGTGCTCGCTCCTAGCTCATGTAGGTTACCACGGCTATTTTTAACGCGCTACCCGGCACGTGGCTCGAGGTTTGTAAAACGGCTACAGATAACTGAAAATATTCCCGCCATATACCTTCCAGTCATGCCCGGAACTTTATGCAGCTTCACATGATACGAACTTAGTCGTGCGTCGATCTGGCAACTCTGTCATTTGTTGGCCACGTAAATACGCTACTTCGTTCGTTATCACGACAGAACAATAAAGATTGCAACGCCTGACATGTAATCCGCCAGCATTCAATTGTTTACTAGTGTAGATGTGCCAGATTAGAGACGGAAACACACAACTTGGTACAATGACTGGAGCTGGGAGAGGAGTCGGCCATGGCCTATGTTAAGGAACCATCCCAGCATTCTCCTGGAGTGATTTAGGGAAACCACGCCTTTTCAAACGTCAGGTAATGCGAATGTAAAAACTGGATTATATCGAAGGCATTTGTAAAGTGTTACACCACTATAATAAAATAATATTTAATAATTTCAATGAAAATAGCCGTACATGAACGTAAACAACTTTAGCATTACGACTAACGCAAAGTACCAACTTCCGTAGTTTACGTAGTTGACTATCGAACAGCCGGTACTGTAATGTGAGGTTACTTACCGCATTACCCCAGGTAACTCTGCAAAACCCCATATGAAAATTCCAAGCAATCCTTGTGCGAATTTTGGAGACTTCGTCAATTTGACAGGCTGCAAACACGTTTACTTACGAGTACAGGGCAGTTGCCAATTTTGATTTACGCATTTCTCATCATAATTGATGTTCCAGAAACATTCAAAAATTTAACTTAAGAGGGCATGGTACATAATTCAACGCTAAAAACTTTAATCTATAATTGTAGGTTTCTTGAAGCCAATTTGCGAAAATTAAACAATAGCAATCCTAGACAATAGTTTTAGCCAACATTTTAAACACAACTGTACCCAGTGTTACGAACTTCTGTGGCACAATCTCTGACGCCAGAATCCTCGTGCTTTTTACTGCGGCACAAGAAATAGAATTAGTAATTTTGAATAAATATTTAGTTATAAAGTTGGCAAATACCATTATCTAAGATTTTTATTGTGTATTTTATCCATATTGGCTTCGAATGAAGCGGGGAATTCCATTGATGTTTTCAGCGTTTATTTATCTACCACGCTCTCTTAATTAACAGCGTTAAATATGTACTGATATATACGCCAACGTCAGCACTAGTAATTATCTGCGAATAGTGTTAAGACCTCTGAAACCATTCAAAGTAATTATTCAATGTTCTAATCAGGATGTTTCTAAAGGATTTAAGGTATTCTATCAATAATAACCGTAAATAAAACACCGATCCTTAATTTATTTCACAAAGTAGAAGTTAAACCAAAATTGGGCACAGCTGCCCAACCAGGCTTGGCAACATTCGTCACATTGAATTTTAATACATTTCGCTTTTTTAATTTTGAGGAAAAATATTTAATCAAAGTCAAATGACCTTACGCTACAGTATCGCCTGACATTAAATCCAGAAGATTACGAATATAAAAACTTGCCACACCTAATGCAAGTTAACTATAGCGAACATCAAGCTAAATCGCAAAGCTTGTGCTGTAACGTATGTCACACAAAATGTGCTGTATAATCTCAGATTTAACATTTTTTATCGGAATCTAAAAAAAAAAAGCGATAAATAAAATTATCCAATAATTGAAGCCGAGCCTTTAGGTATATGAACTACAATGTGCAAATAATCAAACTAAGTAGCTCAGTAAGAACAATTACACAATGCACGTTATTAGCTTCGTATTAAAGCAAATAATAGTTATGAATGGCGAGAGGTGCGAGGCGCGGATGTTCCGAGAAGTGAGGGTCGACGGGAAGGTCGACTTTCGACAGAAAGGTCGGCTCAGAGCATTAAAGCACTTTCACTGCAGGGCGCCGTGAAGTTACAGCGGTCACGAGCTAGCGAGATGCGGTCATAGTGTTGCGCATATCTGTTCCAATATCATTAACTAACTGTTGCCTCTTTGAATAACGCAAAACTTCACTCTTAAGTATTCCGAATTACCTTAATTAATTCGTAAAAATATGTACACATACTTTCAATATTTTTTTAAAAACTAATTTGCTTTAAAAAATAAAAAAAACAATAAATAAAAGGATTTTATAACAATTTTTTGGCAATTTAAATCTCATATGAGTGATTATATTAATACTTATAATTTTGAAAATGATAAATAGCCGTGTAAAAAATTATGAAGCAAATAAATTTTTGAAAATTCTACATTGAGCAAAACGATATAAATGGTAATTAAAATCACCTTAGAAGGATTTAGAACAATAAAATTTTCACTTTTTGTAGGTGCCCTGTTCTGCACCCTGCCGGCGTTTTGCCACCCCCTACTACCCTGTCATAGATTTATCTCTGTCAGAAACCTTAGTGGTCGCACGCGCAACAACTCACCAAAGAGCAGGTAACCAAAAAAACATACCATAACTCATTCGTACTACTCTTAGTATTTTTTAAATATTTCACAGTTTATCAAATTAATCGCTTATATATATATATATATATATATATATATATATATATATATATATATATATATATATAGAGAGAGAGAGAGAGAGAGAGAGAGAGAAAGAGAGAGAGAGAGCAGGTTAAGTCTGTACTCTTAGTCAGGATTAGGTATATTTAAACATAGATTAGACAAACATACAGAAGAAGCATGGCCTATGTTCTAGGACAAGAAACGGAAGGGGAAAAGACCATCAGCCATACTGATGGTGAAAAAAAGTTTTTGGTTACTATAGCAACGTGTATATTTGTCCAACAATAAACTCATTTCTTAATAATATATTCACAGAACAGCGGTTTGCACTCCGCCATATTGTTACGTCAATAAAAATGGCCAGATTGGCTTCTTAATACTAGGTAAGGTTAAGTATTGTTATTACAGGTTATAAACGTATGTTTGAAAAATTTAGCATAGGGAAAATTTCAGCCGCTATAGGAGAAATTCAGCTGATACTTCGTCGGAAATTACTGGTACTTTGGTTTCCGCTTGTAACAAAAACAATTGTTCATATTGTTTAAAGAACTCTGGTATCGTTTAAATGTTACCTCAGTATATTAAATGTGACAATATATGTTGACAGTTTTACATTATATGATTTTTATACTATAAGTGTACTATTAAATTCGTACGGACAAAAAAAATCATTAGGATGTAATAAAACTAATTAAAAAATTTTTGTTTTCCCACTGCTAACTGTTACGAGGACTGCGTACTTAGCCGTTGGACGGTGTTGTAACATGTCACGCGAATACTTTTTTACGCGAAACCGCCTAACTTATTCTTATTGTTGTTATCTATGAAAAGAACACCCACTTGAAACTACGTATGACACTTTTTGAAAATTCAGTATGTTTTTAGTTACATGATTTTTGGGCCTCTGGAAATGGCTAAAAACGGCTTTTTTAGACTGCTGTAACTCTGAAAATACGACCTGAAACCGTAAATTGCAAAATAAAGTGTGTGCATTGTTCTTTACATCATACTATGCAAAAATACAATTGTAGGGTCACCGATTAAAGTCCCATAAGAAAAAGAGTTCTAGGAAAACATTGCATGCCAGTTTAGCGCTGCGAATAGAGACCATGTGTCTATCGTCGAGAGTGGTGCTCTGGCTCTTAACACTCCGCTGTTACCAAGCGTCACACGCCGAAATTACAAACCAGTAGGCTACACAGTACTCTTAACATACAAACTGAGCCTGTTTACACTACATTGTTTTATAGATTGAATTACTAGGCCTATAAACAACTCAGCACCTAGGCCGAGTTCATATTCATCTTGAAACAAATATATATATATATATATATATATATATATATATATATATATATATATATATATATATATATATATATATATATATATATATATATA
>PNEQ01004396.1:97103-137812 GCA_003012365.1 Medauroidea extradentata
AAAGATTATTATTATTTAAAAATAATTAGTATATATTTAAAGTAAAATAATACAAGCACAATATTTTACTAACAAATACATGTGGTGCCTACATTTACCGCAAGGTTAAAATAACTAATTCTGTCAGCGACAGCGACACATTTAACGACATAATTTGTCAATGTGCCAAACACTCTCATAAGGAAACACGTCTTCCTTCCAACCTGTAGTAGAATTAAACTTAGTCTGTTTACGTAAGCTGGAATCAATATGTCACGTTTCTTCTTAATGAATGCCCCATGTTGCCGCTGTACAATATTTGGCCGCTGTCTGAACGTGGCCAGGAGCCGGCAAGCCCTCTTCAAATGTAAACAGTTGCACTGTGTTCGTAAACAGGCTTTTTCTACGAAACTATTCCACGTGTGTCCATTGTGCCAACGCACGAAAAGAAAAAAAAACACTTCAGGCAAGGTCAGAACCTCATTGTTAAGAGACAACGCTCAGTTTAAAAAAAGGTTTCTAAGCCCTCCAACATGGCTAATAACGGCCTATTCAGACTGCCGTACATCAAAATGTACTAACCGGATGTATATGAAACACAAATTGCGATGTGCACTGAACTTTACTACAGTCGTTCCACCACAGCCAAAACGGTTCGGCGGGAACTATGCAAGATATTTCAGAGCTAGCCTCCTGTGGTGATGCGCGTTCCAAGGCCGCCCTTATAGCTCAGTCATGTCTCTAACGCACAGGTAGGCAGCACCCTTTAACTCGGATAATATGTAACCTAAGTGTTCAGTGAACTCTTGTATTATGTTGTGCGGACTTGGACCGGCATTGTATTCAAGTATACTTGGACTGTTTTTGCATCCAGGATGTGTCGTGACTCTTTTTTGTTTCCATTGCGAGAGGGCGACAGTACAGAAAATGGCGGCGATTGTTTGGTGATGTCGGCAATTCCTCTGCCAGGCATTTATGCAACGAGAAATACATCTTTCAAAGAAATAAGTGAGGTAAGAGGGTTTAACGACCCTTTGACAAGGATGTTTTAATAGCCGATGAGGGTGAAGAGAGGCGAAGGGACAACAAATCTATGCCCGAATCAGGATTCGAGCCCAGGTCCTCTTGTACCGTAGACCGGCGCCTACCTGACTACGCTACGGAGGCCAGCAATAATGAATTTAAATATATCATCTGTACTAATACATGTAGAGATGATGGTTTGTCGCTGGAAAACTTTAGTGTTAGCTGGATTTCAACACACATTCAGCTAACCAGAAGATTACTGGCTTTAGCTCGTACTTGGAGCCGTTACCCTATTTGACTGAGCCAATAAGAATCCCGATGTTGTAATATATTATGGATGCCTAGACATGATGGTTTGTCGCGGGAAAACTTTACTGTTTGCGGAATTTCAATTCACGTTCAGCTAACCAGAAGATTACTGGCTTTAGCTCGTACTTGGAGCCGTTACCCTATTTGACTGAGCCAATAAGAATCCCGATATTGTAAAATATGATGCCTAGACATGATGGTTTGTCGCGGGAAAACTTTATTTGCTGGATTTCAATTCACATTCAGCTAACCAGTTTAGCTGGTACTTGGAGCTGTTGCCCTATTTGACTGAATCAATAAGAATTCCGATATTTATATCTGATGTCTACTATCCGTCTACAGACAGTTACGTTGTGTCAAAAGTATGTCACCGAATCGTAAATATTTCAAGAAACTACAGCATTTCCAAGGGTATGTTGGCACAAAACATTTCCGCGACATATCATCTCTAAATATATATCATACACAAATAGTTTTACTTAGTTGGCTGAAAAGTTAAATGAATGACGAACGTGGTATTATGAACTTATAACTAAAATAAACTATAACTGCGCTACATTGCGTGTTCTGACAGTGATATAAAGCAGAGGTGAACTGTAGCCATAGACTTCGGGCGTCTTTGATGAAAATAGGGTTGCGTATGTTTAACATCGCAGTTGGGACTTTCCTATTATATTTTATGCTCCCTGGACGTGGCATGATGCAGAGCGGACCACACCTTGTTCACGAGAACTGTCGCAGACCGAGATGGTGGGCGGAGCGCCACGCTACGTGTCGAAACCAGTTGCTACGTTAGCAATGTAACCTCGTGCATTTATTACGTATCTCGTGGGCGCATGTCTGCCACGTTTGCAACATCACCCTACGTTTATTCAGCACTTTTCAGTCATCAGCACACATTTTCGCTCAGAAACATGTTTCAAGATTTATTTACGTACTAATTGTTCCTTCCTCGATGGGATATCTGGGGAAAAAATTATTTGAACTGCTCTTGAGGGAAGTACAGTTTACGGGTAATACATATTTTGATATATGTTTACTGCCTGTGTTTTTCACCGACTTGCAAACATGTACGAACTTAAGAAACGTGGCTTGAACTGTAAGTAATGCTGGTATCACAGTGCGCAACAGACGCGACGCGAAGGGTGAGATGTGACACTAAACATTCTCGTTATTGCGAACACTAGATTGCCTGCCATGCGAAAAAAAAAATATATATATATATATATATATATAGAGAGAGAGAGAGAGAGAGAGAGAGAGAGAGAGAGAGAGAGAGTGTGTGTGTGTGTGTGTGTTCCTTGCCCATAAATACCAACCTCTTGTACGACAGCTAAATATGCTTAGTGTTAACAAAAAAAATTTTTTCCCCCTCATTTGTAATACAGGATGTTTCAGAAATACTTTTACAAACTTGCAGAGTGGGTTACTTATACTAAAATAAATAAAAGTTCATATAAACATAGGTGCAAAACTCCTTAGTTTCTGAGTAAGTGATAGTGATTTAGTTGAATGTGTTGCAAGGTAACCAGCAGTAAAAGTAATGTTAGACAAGTATGCTGGCGGCCTCATTTGTATCATATATGGTGGATGTGGGAGTATTTGACAGGATGCGACAGTGCAATATCCGACGTGTGCATGTGTATGGGGAAGCAAGAGGATGCCATTTCCAAAATGTACTGTGAATTTCTAATACAGTCTCATCCCCCACCCTTATTCCAAAAAAAATTTATGAGCTTGGGACACCCATGTCTGTAAACATTTGCATGTGCATCTAGTGAATGTAATTCATATTATGTACAAATTGTGAGTTCAAAAAAAAATTTTAACATTTGTTGGTAACTCATAAATAATTTTAATATCACATTATTTCACGTATTAACAAAATAGTATACAGTAAGCACATTAAGTAATCAATGTAAAGAAACATACATGTCACGCCATGCGCCATAATAAAGATTCTATGATTTTTTCACTTTGACTAGATTATAAAGAACAATAACTTGTAAAAAAAAGCGTGACATTCTAAGACTTTGCACCGTTAAGACCTCACTCGCTTATTCTTGCCATACAATGTGTGTATGTGTGTGTATACATATATATGTATATTATATATATGTGTGTGTGTTTGTGTGTGTGTGTTGTATCAGAATAACTGACAAACGCCATGACATAGGGACAGGAAAACTTCGCACATTGATTTTACAACGAGCCTGACTTCAAACGCGTGAAGCCCCTACGTGTCGTTGACATCTAGATTTGATCGCCCTGAATAAGTTCGAGCCAGTCAGAGAGCTTGAGACAAAACAAGGCTGAAATCCGTGCTATCAGTTACTGGGCGAAACTTGCTACTCAGTGGAGCCGTAGCTAATAAGCAAATTTTCGGCGTTTGAGAATACACAGGACAATGGATTCTAGTATGCTAGACACTGAACTCGAGAAATTTTCCAGTTCTTACCCTTTAGTATTGCAGAGACGACTTTGTGAATTTTTGGTAAGTAACCCCTGCCCGGAGTACGTTCCGTTCTGATGTACGACGAAGACTAACATATAATGTAAAAAAGCACGAAAATGTTGAATGATGTAATCGGGGGTTCTGCCAAAAAGCAGGTTTAGAACCACGGAGAGTACCGGTAAATGCAAACCACGTCGTCTTCCAAGAGGCGGACTATGCGAGGTGATTCTGCGCTAGATCGTCACTGTCTTCCCACAGTGCGAGAACGAGCAAAGTGCTCGCAGAGGTTTACTTATGAGCAGTGCAACACGTGTGTACGACCCGCAGGGGATCCTACTATAAACCCAGTCTCGCCGGCAAACAAGCCTGCCCTTTGACAAGTCTCCAAGGACACGCATATGTCTTCACTGCTCTCCTAAGTAATAAAACAAAAACAACATTATACACTATGTTCGTATTTGATACACATTTGAAAAATTTTCTTTGCTGCAGATAATATTTCGCTAGATCTATTTAGCTCGTAGTTAAGACAGAACAAATTAACTTTCCTAGTACTAACAAAGATGTTTGTTTCGACGTAAAACAGACTAAAGAAAGCTGTTCCATAATGACTACTAAGACGCTCAACACAACACCCAGTCCTGAACCCAGAAAGGCAGCTGTAAATATTAACCTCCCTGGCCAGGAATAGAACCCGGGACCCTTGGCTCAGCAGCCAGGAGTTCTAACCTAAGAGCCAAGTTGTTGGACTAAAATAGTTAATGCCAGCGTATATTACAAACGAGTGTCGCGCCCTTCACCTTGATTGCATTACTGGAGGTCGGATATATACATCTGTTTACTGACGAATCACACACAATCAGCACCACAGCTATAATTGGCACATTCGAATGGGGAGATAACCAATAACTAGGAACCTGAAAAAATCGCGTTTTCTTTTACGCACACGCTAGAATTCCAGCCACTATAAGTTCGTGTCACTTTCGCAATTGGACGGTGTTATGCATCAACCAGCTATGAGCCAATTATTAGTTTAAATAAAAACGTTTTTAAAGGTTCTCAACTTCGAACAATTCTTAAGAGAAGTAGGGATATTTTAGTCTTATAATGGAAATATTCGGAACACGTTACACAACCAAAATACTTTTAAGATGGTTTTACAACTGAAAACGTTTTCACCTGTATTACTTAACACTATCGATTGGCGCATAGCTGGTTTATGCATAACGCCGTCCAATTGGCCCTTGACTTATTTGGCATTCCCTGGAAGTCTCTGGCCCAATAATAACAATATTCCTTAACGTTCCCCATACCACTGTGTCAGCGAGCAGCTAATGAACACATGTTGTCTACTTGAATACACATATTCTTGGAGGCTAGCCTAAACGTCAGTGAACCCGCGAATTTTTCCGGTCTCTACCAATAACGAAACAAGAACGTCGGAGCTATAATAACGCCTATACTGTAATAACTTCCTAAACAGCAATGGAAGTTTGAAACCTACACACAGTACACTTGCAATACTTCAGCTTGTAAATAGAGCTAATGTTAGGCGTTGTTACTATAGAAGTCTGGTAATATCAGTGTACATTTAACTGTTTCGCACAAATGTACAGGAATGCAACCAATGATATACCTATGGGAAACAACTTTCCTATACCTACTTGTATACTCTTCTATAAATCGGTGTGGTAAATTTACAAATACTTAATAGTGTAGTACCGTGCAAGGTTGGCACTACGGTAACACGTTTGACTCACACTTGGGAGGACGCGGGTCCGATTCCCGGCTGTAGCCATCCTGATTTAGGTATTCTATGGTTTCCGGGCGAATGCTGGGATTGTCCCTTCAGGGCGCGGTCTGCCGCAATTTTCATCACCATTTTTTTTATTTGTACCAGAATTTTTTTTATTTTTTTATTTTAGACACAAAATGTGACTAAATTTGGCTCTTATGAAATTTTATTATCACTCATATTTTTCGCGTGATGGCTTGTTAAAGTCATATTTTGCATGTTTCCGTTTTAAGGACTACACTAAAATCAACTGATGTACCAAACTCAAAAAAATCACAAAGGATAAAGACATTGCAGGCTTCAAATTTCATGTTCATAAATCTAAAGAATAAAAATTAATGTATTTAAAAATAATTATCGAATTTTTAAAATTTTTATTTTCAGTTTCAGCATTCAGTCAATATTTATATATATTCTTTATTTTCCCGATTGATTGCGGCAGAACAGTATGTTAAAATATCAACTGCGATGCTTGTACTGCAGCGAAATATACAGAAATCACACTATACAGCAACTTTAACTAAATCTAAATTGATGCAATGTGGCGTATGATACCCCCACATTAAGAGGTAGAGGACGCTAGCTTTTTTTTTTACGTTGGAACGGTATCGGGGAAGGCGATAAGTCGAATATAACACGTACGTCAAACACCTCACCGCCTCTAGGCGCGAAGGACTAAACTAGCACGCAGTGTTTCAATAGAAAACGTTTTTAAATGGGACTTCAATCGATGACCCATTATTTTACTTGTGGAAAGTATGTGGTAAAGTCCATTGCAGGTTTATAAGATTTAGTTTTCCAATTACGGTTGATATTTCCTCAGTTACAGCAACGTGAGACAGTCATTTTTAGCACGTTTGAGGAGCTTAGAAATCATGTTTTTAATTAGCGGACGTAATTTTTAAAATCATAGGGACGCAGTTTGAAGTGTGTCTTCTTTTTGTAAATAAACTCATTGGAAACATATAATAGTTATACAAACAAATTAATACTTTCCGTACCACGCTACTGCACGTCTCACGCGCCAGGTCCACTAACTTTTAAGCTTGTTCCTGAGTTTTTTTTTTCAGACTGGTGCCAAAAACTCAAATATTTTTTAACCAGAAGTTTTGAGAACAATTTGAGTCAATGTGCAATCACACAATGCACAATACTGAGGACGCGTTTTTTAAAATAATGTACCACTCGCCAGCAAAAAAATAATTTCCTTCATTTTTGCTTATTTTCACGACGAAAAACGTGGTACTTTGAGTAATGAAATATAAAAAACCGTTCAGTATAATTCTACAAAAAAATTCAACTACAAATTATAACATATAAGTGTCAAAACTGTGCAGCGAAATTTTGATATAAGTATTAGGTAGTAATAAAACAACATATTTTCGAAATCACTGCAAAACTCCGTAACAAGGCCTTAAGGTTCCTATCTACCTGCGCTTGACACACATTGCAGCGGGTTACAAGCAGTCACATTTGGAAGAAACATCTGATGTTTGTACAGCTATGAAAAGAAAACACATTTCAAACAATGTTTCTGTCAGTTTAAAAATTAGGATCGCTGATTGGAAACATAATTTCCAAGACCCTCAAGACGGCTAAAACCAACTTTTTCAAACTGCCTTATCAAGGAAAATCCAGCCGGATTCGAAAAACACAATAATATATATAAGCACTGGAATTTGAAACATAAGTATCGCAAATAAAATAATACGGTCACCGCTTAGTCCCATAGGAAAATGAATAACAGTAAAGCTCTGCGCGCCAGTTACGAGGTTTGCGTGTAGAGGCGATATTGCATTACGTAAGCCGACCAATGTCACTCTTAGCTCTCCATTGATTTCGTGCCTCACATTCACCAACGCAGCCCACCTAGATAAGTACCTTAAGAGGGCGTGGTACATAATTAATCGTTAAAAGCATTAATCTATAACTGTAGGTTTATTGAAGCCAATTTGCGAAAATTAAACAATAACAATCCTAGACAATAGTTTTAGCAAACGTTTTAAACAAAACTGTTTCCAGTGTTACAAACTTCTCAGGCACAATCTCTGACGCCGGAACATCGTGCATTTAACTGCGGCACAAGAGATCACGCGTAACGAATTAGTAATCCAGGATAAATATTTACTCATAAAGTTGGCAAGTAAAATTATCGAGGATTGTCATTGAGTATTTTATCCGTGTTGGCTTCGAAAAAAACGTAGAAATCAATTGATGATTTCAGCATTTATTTATCTACTACGCACTCTTAAGGGGCCCGCCTCGTTGCCATAAAATCACACTGCAGCGTGTTTGAAGAAAACGTTTTACACCGAAACTAATACACGTGTGTTTACGCCGTTTCTCTACGAAAAGAACACACACTTCAGACGACTGCCCTTAAGTACTTTCAAGACAACACACGTATTATAAATTCCCTTTTAGAGCACGTCAAAATGGGTTGAAACGGGGTTTTCAGGCTGCTATAGCGGAAAATATACTGGCCGAATACATGTGAAACCACTTAAGGGTAGTGCATTTGACTTTCGTAAAGTGATTTCGTAAATAAAACAATAGGGTCAACACTTAAAGTCCCATAGAAAATTTGTTTTTTTTCGCGAAGACTGCACGCCTTAAGCGTAGAGGCAACGCACCGTTGTATGGCCCATACGACGTCGCCCTTAGCACCATACCTCACTCACACAAACACATGTGCCACGAGGCGGGCCCCTTAAAGGCACCTTCAAAAACAGTGCGCGCTGGTTTAGTGTTCCGCGCATTGAGGTTGTATTGTCCACGTCTCGGCGTGCACGTGCGGCTTGCTCACCTCTATTGCGTCCAGCGGATAGGAAAGACGTAACGCGAGGTCTTCTCGCAACTTGGAACATCACTCCTCCCGCGAACAATGACGTATGGACGACCAGCCCGGCACACAGAGGCACGCAGTGCGGCGGCTGACGTCAAGCAGCACAGGTGTTGCGATACGTTGGCTCGGTGCAGGCACGTGTGATGTTGATGTAACATGTAAGCTTACCGTCGTCACACTCTGCTGGCCCGAGACACGCTCTGGACCACGGGCATTCTGTAGCGTAGCATGGAGTGTGTGGCCGAGAAGATTCACTACGGAACTATGCCGCCCTCCGTAGGCGCCGGGCTACGGTGCGAGGGGTCATGTGCAGGGCCGGATTAACCACTATGTTCACATATTTTCCAGTAATTTTTCACTGAATAAATAAGTGAGAACTGTTATTTGAAAACAACTGGAAAAACTGTGAATACTCACTGAATTACTTGTGATATGTTAGCACTCTTAAAGGAAATTAGTAAATATTCACTAATTGGAAAGTGTCTATGTTCACTGATTCAAATGGTTGAAACTGCTCCATCCATCAGCGTGAATCAGTGAATATTCACTAATTCAGATTTAGAGTGTAGAAGGCTTCGAAATACAATTTACAACGCGCATGCGTAACGTCTTGAAACAACTCGCTTCTTTGAAATGAGCTATATTCTCCTTAATAAGTACAGAGCGAGGTGGGACAACGATAACACGTTGGAATCGTATTCGGGAGGACCCGGGTTCGATCCCCGGATCCGGCTATCCTGATATCAGTTTTCCATTGTTTCCCGGAATTGCTCCATGTAAATACTGGAGTGTTCCTTAAGAAAGGCCATGGCCGACTCCTCTCCCAGCTGCTGTCATTGTACCAAGCTGTGTGTCAGCGTCTATAATGAACTCGCTGTCGACGAGACGTGAAAACCACTTATAGGTCGTTCGGGATAAAATGAGCACTAAAAATTTAACCTTTGAAAAGTATCACACTAGCCGTCTCTGCATATAATACAGCAATAACTATAGTTGCCCTACTACTTGTATGGTTGGCAGCGAAGTTACGCAATATAGTTCCGCGCATTTTCTTATTTAAATACAAAAATATTTAAACAAAGACAACAAAAATCAACATACTCGTATTTTATTTAGTAATTAAATTATTTTTATCAAACTTTATCGATTAATACTGACTGCACATTTTATCTTACACGCGCAAACATCAAGTGACGTGTCTAGAGAGGTTATGTATGTTCCGGCGTTAGCCGATACGCGCGGAAGGATACGAACTGGCTGGAAATAGAACATTAGCAGGGCTTTTCTGAGTGCTCACTTTATCGCGAATAGCCTATACCTACGTAACAGTTTGTGAGACAAACGTGGACGTATGGCAGGCTGCAGTGCAGTTGAACAACCAAGGCGCAAGTAGCGCGTCAAGGGACCACACAGCTCCAGACTGGCTGTGACAACGCTGACGTTATTGGGCAACACATCAACACACATGAGTCTCGCTGCAGAACACCAGCATGTCCAGTTAGGCAGGAGTACGCAACTGCCGTCACTCTTGCGTCAGCTTGACTGCATGCCAAAACTTTTACCTGAAAACTTTATCTGCCCAAGAGTTCAGCTCTAGATAAACACGCGTGGGTTAGACTGGGGCACTCGAACAAATAATAATAGTTCTGTCCGCAATTTAATTTGCAATATAATGAAAATGACAACGATTGCCACATGACAACTTAAAACTATACGCAAGTTTACTCAGGAAGAGTATTTTCGCCTGTAATTTATAAAACACGGAAACCAGATGCGTAAACTACGTTACTTTTACAGCCACAGCAATTATTAACATTAATCGAGAACATTTGGTAACTGCCAGCAATGAAAACGTAACGAAGAGCCAACGTATTTATTACAAAAAAAATGCAAAACCACATAAATTAGTGATTATGTAGTTGTCTAGGCACCGCGTCAGTAAACTATGCAAGGTACGGTAACTTATTTATTATAATAACGTTCATAATGTCCAACAGTTACACAGTAAAAATTATTTGAAAATGAACAACACCGATGAATAGGAGTGTTAAAAAAAATAAGCATATGGTAAACGCGTTTCCCATACATCAATCGTAGCCAACCTATATGTTTTAAGGAATCAGCCAAACGTATACATATTCTAATAGAAACGTACAGCAACAGCGCTGAACATCTGCTATATTTGTAACCTAAAGAGTGACACAATATATTGTGTGAGTTCTTTTACTGTGTACGGTTGACTCCTGAACGATGCACCAAGGGTCCCGGGTTGGAGGGAAATGCAGAGTTGCCTGCCCCGGATTGAGAACTGGGTGTTGTATTGTCCTTTCATCGCCATGCTGCAGAAGACAGTGGCGAGCCACTGCAGTTACATCCTCACACTGTTAAAAATTTCCGTAAATTCACGGAAATATTTACAGAAAAGTACTGTGATTTTACGGAAGTAGCTTCCGTAATATTTTGTTTACGGAAATTTGTCCGCATTGCCAGTTTACGGATGTTTGACCGTAACTTTCCATACATTCATGAAAATATGTTTCTACAATATCAAAGCGTATTTTACTGTGTTTCTATAAAAAAAAAGTGGTATTAATAATTATTATGAATCCTGGATGTCAAATACAAATGTTGTCTCTTATAAAGTTGATATCTTACCACTGCATGCAACTCATTTACTCATAAATTGTCACTGTGGTTCAATGGTTAGAGCTTCTGCGTGACAATTGTAAGGTCGTGGGTTCGAATCCCAGCAACTTCGAAAAATATTTCAGGTTACTAAATAGTGCGTCAGAATCTTGATAACACATAATTAATAAGAAAATGTAGTGCTAGTAGATTACAGAAATTTAATTTTCTTTTTTGCGGAGAATGGATTGTCCGTTATTTTACGAAGCGTTCCGTTATCAAGAAAAGCTGAGTGTCCGTTACTTTACGAAGATTTCTTGATCATTTTTTTGCCAGTACTTTTCCGTTATTTCACGAAATTTGTTTTTAACAGTGGACTTAGTAGCGCCTCAGCGTTCCCTGAGGTTCCAACCAGCCTCTGGGCTGAGATATCATCACGTTAATAATAATACTAACAATAATAATACATGTTAACAGGCCTTCGCGGCCATTGCCACGCAGATCTTGGTTGTGGAGTGCAGCCATATCGTCTCTCCTCCCGAATAAGTAGCCGAGTTCATCTGCTACCCTCAAGATGGCGACTGTAAATGTGTACAGAAACGTCAATAAACGCAAAGCAATGATAATGCCGCCAACGTCTATAATAATAATAATAACAATAATAATAATAATAATAATAATAATAATAATAGACTAATTGTGTCATGTATCAATGAACACATTTTTCGTGTTTAAGTGACGAAGTTAGCATACGCGAATATAAACGTCAATAATCTGTTTGACACAAATAAAATATGACATTTCTTTCTCCATCGGGCATATAAGTTCGCAATGTGTTTTCCCTGGAAGCTGTTGTAACGCTCGTGACAGACTGTAAGAAGGGAATTTAGATAAATAGTGAGGCGAAATCCAACAATAAATCAAACCGTTGGGCGGAAGTTGCACCCTGAAATTTAAGTGAATATATTCTCGGCGGCCATCCCCCCACCCCCTCCCTCTTTTAAACATTTTAGTAAATATGATGAGTGCCGAGGGGGAGTTAGAAGTTGGACCGATATAAGCACTCACACATAGTTACCGGACACTGAGAACAAAAACAAAAAGAGAAAACAGGGCGGAGGTTAACGTTCACTTCTCAAAAGGAAAACATTTCTATAAAAAGGAGGTCGATGATTCTTTAACACGCATTAAAATGGTTTCCCGAATACAGTTTCAGCGTTGTCGAGAAAACCAATAAAAATATCGCGAGAATATTACGCGAACGACCTTAAAAATTTCAACAGACGGAAAACAACGTTTTTGTATAATACTAGTTAAAGCAAAATGTTTAAATTAACTGCTCGTTAACAAACTTACATTTTACATTTACAATAAGAACAAAAAATATAAAAATACACATAAGGGGGATGAAATAGCTAATGTAATATCCATTCGTGTTAAACAGCCGGATATTTTGCGTCTCGAAAAAATTCAACCGGACGCAAAAAAACACTTAAAAAGAAGGCATGCCTATGGGCCACTGATTTCCACGAAAATATTTTACGCCAAGTTGTTCCAATGCTTAACGTGCGCCTCTGCAGATATGCTTCATTGTTACTGGCGGCAAGTTTTAATTAAAATACATTTCTCATTTGACTGTACCAATCAGAATAAGGTAACAACGATATACCACACGTCTGTGAATTTAGTAAACCGTTAAGACACGTAGCTGACCATGAAGCAGAGCTGCAGGCGTGCAAACCTAACTGGTGCACAAATATTTTCATCAAAAAATGGGGACCGTAGACACGCCCTCCTTATGACGGACGTCGGGTAACCCCTCCCCCCCCCTTCTTCCCTGTGAGTCCCACATGCTGAGGACCTTCACACATCAAGTCAACTACAACACGCAGTCAGAGAATATTTACGAATACAGAAGTGAAATAGCCGGTAGGACAGCAACCTCACACTTCGCCGGCCATCAGCAACATGGCTGAACCGCTTACCACCAATCAGCGTAACCTGCCGTGACATGCAGAAGCCGGACAGGCAAGGGGCAGGTATCAACAGCCTCGGGCAGCCAATAAGCGGCGAAGTTCGCTCGTATCTAATGAGCCGCCGCCACGTCATTTTACATCTCTATCAAGTCTATGACGCAGTCATGCCACGTATAAACGAGACCCCTGCCGACGTTCGAGTGCTCGACACGGTTAAGTCACTTGGTTGTTTGATTTTAACGGCTTTTAAGCGAGATTGTCAGAGATGAGACGGTCGCACACACTTCTATACAAAGAAAGGAACTGAGAGAGGAATCAGCCACGGCCTATGTAAAGGAACCATCCCAGCATAAGACAGGGGAGATTTCGGGAAACCACGTACAAACCGAAATCGCGATCGTCGGAGTCGGAGCCGGGGACTCGACCCAAGTCTTCCCGTCTTCCATGGGCGTCACCAGCTCATATATTTTTTTTTTGGGGGGGGGGGGGGGACTGAAATTTATTTACTTGTTGTGGAACACCCATCCTCAAAAGAAAGCGGAGGGGTCCAGGGGTCCATAAACTTCACAAAACATAGCCCTAATTTAATTAAAACAATATTATTAAGCTGTGCACCTGCAGATCTTTAATAATAACAATAATAACACACACAAATAAAGAAAAAAATTGTTTTGGTTGGGCGCAATCTTTTTCGAATAATATAGTCCATTCGCGGTATAGTGGTGAGCACTTGCGGTACAGGGGCGATTCTAGAAAAGTATATCTGGGTGGACCCCAGGGACCCCCATACCCAAAGCCAAAAGCGGGGGGTACGGGAGTCCTCCCCCGGAAAATCCTGGATTGTATGGTGCAATATGTCACAGTTGTTCCTACTGCCTGTGTGTTAGTGGCGTAGTGTGTGGCATAGTAACATGTTACGTACTGCTGTAATGATGCCCCACAGCAACATGATCCTACTCGCGCGGTATCAAACATACGTCATGTATGCCAGCTGTAGCGCAGAAACTGTGCGTTTTTGAACATATGTTCATATAACACTTTTTGTTCCTCTACACGTGAGGATTGTTTCCCTAGAAAATTGACATGGGATTTTCAACATCCTGTATATACATATTTTAATCAACATAATTTCCATACGAAGCATCACCACACTGCTCTGTTACAAATATATATGATAATTGTTTCTTCTGGTAGTAATAAACCTCATAGTTTTCCAGATTTCTGCACCAACAGTATCGCCAATTTTGGTATGAAAATACGTCAAAATCAAGCAAAATTATGTAATTTGCTAACGAACAGTGCATTATTTAACAAACCGCCTTCATAGACCTGTGCATCGCATGGCTGCTCGCAGTCTTCAGGTTTTTCAAAGCATTTACTTAGAAAAATATTTTTTTGAGTTTCTTGCACCGACGTGAAAAAATAAGAACTACCCTACCATGGCCTTAAGAGTGAGTGACAGTCGTTATATTAAATGTTTCTATTTTGTATCATAAATTTTCTTCTGAGTAAATTTGTGGAACTTTAACCTAACTACGGAACAGAATACATACTGATAGAATTTTAGACACCGTAAATATATATGTGTTGTTACAGATGGAATTGCAGTTAAAAAAATGTTATTACTTTCTTAACTACAATTCTGTCTGTATCAACAGTAACGGAAAAATAAAGATATAAGGTGTCTAAAACTTTATCAATATGTATTCTTTTCCGTAGTGAAGTTAAAGCTCCATGAATTTAGCCAGAAGAAAAGTTACGACCCAAAATACAAAAATTCAAGATGGCGACTATCACTCACTCTTAAAGAGTCCGTGTCACTAATCATGCTGAATGTGTCTTGGTTTCCTCCCGATTCAAAATTTGGGAAATTAATTTGAAATATAACTTAGTAGGGATTTAGCAAATTACCTTACTTTCCATTACGCACGTTTCATTCGAAAAATTAAATCTTGGTTATGAAATTATTTGGCTAATTTAAAATTTAGGATAGTGATTATTTCTCGAAATGTAACAAAACTAAATAACTCAATAGTCGCAATTTAATCCAATAATGCGAGCGTAATCGCAAATATGTTTATACTAAGTGAATGCTTATAATTCGTCACATTCTTTAGGCCTATTTATTATACGAAAATTAATAATTTTAATATAAGAGGTGACTTAAGTCCACAGACGGATCTAGGCCTTCCTTCGTCCGAGGCAAGAATTGTGATTTGCTTCCCCCCCCCCTCCTTTACCCCTCTTTTCCCATCAGTCCAATTAACCCATCAGTAATAAACGTATCTTGCATACGTTGTATTGCGCTCGCGTAAATAACAGTATAACATTTTAGTAGATATACATAAAAACATGTACTTACTAGCTACCATTAGCAGTGTTTTAAGTGTGCATTCTAATATTTAAAGCTGTATTCACAACATTATATTATGGTGTTCATTGTTAATAAAACAGAAAAATACAAATCTAATAAAAGTATAAATATTGGTAGACATTGTATCTTATTTACACTCATTTTAATTTCACTTAAGTAGGCCAAACATTTTCGGAACCACCAGCGTCCCTCCAACCCGACGCCCGGAGCAGCAGTCTGACCCCTGACACCACCTCCCCCCCCCCCCTAAATCAGCCCCTGATGTGCTGCACAAGAAGTCACGACAATGGTGAGGCGAACACCTACTCCGTGCAGTAACTCAGCGCTGCAGCAGGCAAGGCGAACTGTGTCATTTTTTGCCAAGCGAACAAGTTGTGTGGTTGCGCGGCGCGGCGCGGCCTTAACCCAGCGGAACCTACATTCGCGAGCGACACACGCACACGCACACACAGGCGGGGACAGCTGCCTCGGGCTGCCCGACCTTCCCCGCATTCCTGCCGGCCGGCGCGGCGCGTAGCCTGGGCGCTGCCAACACCTCGCCAGACGCCAGCGGGTCTATTGTGACCACGTCGCAAAGCAGTTCTGCCATCGTTACGCACGCTAAACTAGACATTGCGAAGAAAGCGATTACAATTCCCTCTCTTTGCGACTGTGCACTGTCCACGTCACGCATACATACATTCGCAAAACTAACACGCCGTCTCGAGGACGCGCTACGACTCTAGAAGTTAATTTACAACATAAAATGGAGGAGATATTCGTTGAGTTGCCGTAACCTAACACAATTAAACAACTGTAATTTAATTACTTGGCGTAGAGACAGTCCGGTACATATGTTACATCCAGATTTGTAATTCGCAAATTAGTTTCACGGATACAAAAGACAGATTCTTTCAGTAAAACCATTATTACATCATAACGTTATGCAAGATTACAAATAACACGAACGTAGTGCATGGATACCATTTCACAGCAGCGCCTCACAAACTGTTATGTTGGAGTATTGGTTAGCGTCGTTGCAACCCGTGTGAGGTCCACCCCAACAACTGCAAATTACATATATTTTTTACTTTTAAATTATTTATCTCTGTACATTTATTCAGTAAATTACAGCTCTATGTCACTGAAGCTTTACTTTTATGTTTAAAAATTAAGAGTAAATAATGCCTGTGCAGTTGTTCTTAATGTCGCGATTCAAATACGAGACAACCAACAGACAAAATAAGTGATATTTTATAATAACAATATTTTTTGTAGTATTAATACGTAACTCTAACACAAATTTTTCGAACGAATATTCACTAACTTTTATATGGCTAAAAGAAATATTTGGACGAAAACAAGAGTCTTTCAAATTCAGTTAACTACGACGTTGCTTCATTAACTCCTGTCGTAAATGTAAACAGTTTAAATCGTAATACACAAGAACCACACATTCTAGTATATTATTTCAAAATCTATAATGTCCTATATTTACGCATTATTTATGGATGCCTATCTTATCATTCGTTATTATGGAAAATTTTTCATTTATTTTATTTTGTACACGTCTTTATTTCAGTGTTCCCATAAAGGTCATCATTACATTGGAAGAAAAATCTTTAAAGATTTTTCTTCGTAAAGAAATGCACACTGCAAATGATTTAAGTTACTTTCCGAATTCAAATTATAGTTTCAACGTAAATCACTTTCAAAAAAAATTTCCAATGGCACTACTTCCCTTGTATACGGCGCTGCTAAAATAACACAAGTTTCGTAATGGAATTCTTACCGAAATCTAGCGGAGCATACCGTTACATTATTATTAGACCAGGTGACACTACCATAGAGGATGATAATTAACCACGGAAAGAGAAATTTATGTCGCTGTAAATAGAAATTTTGGAATATTTCTTTAAAAAGAGAAATTTATCCACACAAGCATTGCCAACTGCCGTCGTCGAGAGTGCGTTGTCACAAAGCTGTTGTGTACTCGCAAAAGATAGCGACACTCGCAAACGAGGACAGTCATAATCACGAAATCGCTATTTAAACCACGATGCATCGTAAAGTTGCGTGCAGTCGCAAGCTAGCGACTCGAGGTCGTAATAGACCCGCAGGACGTCCCTCCTGTCGCTGTCCAGAGTCGCCACCATGGTAAACTTTAAGTTACAAGTCTGTGCCAGTAATTGTGCTTAATTTTCCCTCATTTCTTCCCGATTTAAAATCAGTCAAGATTTATTAGAAAATATTTTAACAAGGACTTAAGGGGCCTTATAGGCTGCGTTTGTGTGTGAGGCAGGAGCGGTTAGAGTGCCGTTGGCCGACGTATAGAGGGTGAAAAGTAAATCGTCTCTATTGTCAATAGTATGGGCGTAATACCTTTGTGAAAGTTGTGTTAATGAACATGTTAAGTGACGATAATTCAACAACCACTACAAATGGAACGCTGACTTTCCGAATTCGATTCGGATGCATGACAACACGTATGCAAGAAATAAAGTGTGATCACCACCCCATCCCATGCGATGGAAACATGGGGTTGCCTCTGTTATGCATGTATTTCTGTACATTTACGCCTATAGCAGCCCATCCTAGTGAATAAAGAACCGGAATGAAATAAGGAACAAAACAGGAGCGCTTGTCTAAACTAGCTCAGACAAGCCGTTTCTGAAATACAGGCACTCAAAAGTCAAGGTATTGTGGTAATGCCGACAGGTAGGCAACCCTTGTAGCACGTACATGAAAACTAGCGATGTACAATGTTATTACCGAGAGGTATGCAACACACACAACAAGTATGGGAGGAGGGAGGTACTTGTATGCTGGAGCGCAAGCAGGACGTCTGTAGTGGTACGTGTAATGCAGCAAAACAAAATAATATTTTATTGTTTAAATTTGCTGGAAACACAGGAGTTACATTGTGTGCGTACCAGCAAATAACACAACATCCTTGTGTTTACATTATAAGAAACAGTGTTAATGACACCTTGTAAGTTTCTAAGTAGCATGTGTTTAAATTGTCCTCTATCTATCCCAACACAGGTACGCACTTGACGCATATACGCGGCCTGCATCGCACGCAAGTGATCGTTGGTTACATGTTTACAGCAACGTGCAGTCTGGCAATGCATTACTCGATCCTTTCCATAGTTACATGGTGCACTAGTTCCTTAAAGAATCCCCTAGTCTAAGGGACAGAGATTCGGTAGCCTTCGTGGCAAGGATGTACACGTACATCACTTCCCATCTACCATCATGGACAGATACGATCTAATTACTAGGGCTAGGAAAAATTCGCGAGTTCAATGACCTGCATGCTAGAATGCAATGTCCTATGTATACTCAAGCCCCGTCTATTCGTTCATTGTCTGCTGTCTGAATGAGTAGCAGGTAATGGACAAATGGTAGGACTTCGGTATACACAGGATATTGGATTCTAGCATGTTGGTCGTTAACTCGCGAAATATTCCTAGCCCTACTAATTACTGATGAGCTACTGCACTGCAATGCGCCGGTGTCCAATCATGTCGGTACTACATAACGCATCGCAGCGCTAGTGAAACGTTTTTTTTTTTTTCTCAGAGGCCAGCAAACCTGCGTTCCCAATGCTTGTCTACGAAAAGAAAACACACTCCATACTACTTGTGAATATGACTTTTAAGACACCACGCACATTGAAAGCAATATTTTAAGGCCCTCAAATCTGGCTAAAATCGACTTTTCCACGCGGTTGTTTCTCAAGATATGTGTAACGGATTTGTTCGACATTAAGGTCTACAAGTAATTTGGACTTTGCTACAGTGATGCGTTCAACAAAATTATATATAGTAAAGTCAGCGCTTAAGGGGCCCGCCTCGTTGCCATAAAATCACACTGCAGCGTGTTTGAAGAAAACGTTTTACACCGAAACTAATACACGTGTGTTCACGCCATTTCTCTACGAAAAGAACACACACTTCAGACGACTGCCCTTAAGTACGTTCAAGACAACACACGTATCAGAAATTTCCTTTTAGGGCACGTCAAAATGGGTTAAAACGGGATTTTCAGTCTGCTATAGCGGAAAATATACTAGCCGAATACATGTGAAACCACTTGAGGGCAGCGCATTGGACTTAAGTAAAGTGATTTCGTAAATAAAACAATGGGGTCACCACTAAAAGTCCCATAGGAAATTTGTTTTTTCGCGAAGATTGCACGCCGTAAGCGTAGAGGCGACGCACCGTTGTATGGCCCATACGACGTCGCCCTTAGCACCATACCTCACTCACACAAACACATGTGCCACGAGGCGGACCCCTTAAGGGCGCTGCTACCTCGGAGCCCTGGCGGAGAAAGAATAGGGTTTTACATGTTAAATTATTTTCAATAACACTCTGTCACCTTTTGTGATATTGCTTCCGGACAAAAACAATTTTCTACGTCGAGGAAAGGAGAATATTGCTACGCTAATAAAATTGCAGAAAAGAAATTATGGATAGCCATTTTCGCGTGTTTTTTGTGTGTAAAAATGATTTTTTGCCCACAATTTTCAGGGAATTGAAAAAAAAACTGCCTACACGTTCCATAGCAATGTACGCGGCACCGAAACGAACAAAAAAGTCAGTAATGGCATGTATGTAACTTGAACCGTTACTGAGCCAAGTGGAAAATCTTTTAACCTGTAAAACCCTATGCTTGCTCCCGCCGTGGCTTCAAGGTAAGCAGCACCCTTAAAGTAACACGGTAAAAACGCTACTGCGGGAACACTGCGCGCGCACTTACGACTTTGGCCGTAGAGGCGATATCACAATACATGTGCCGACCAGAGTCGCTCGTAGCGCCCCTTCACCAGGCGGCCGCCGTTAGATGGTGTTCAAGTGCGATAAAATCATAGTTTTAATCTTTATGAAATAGTGCTAGTTTTGTAGACAATGCTTGTCAGTAAAGTTTTATCTAACAGAACTATTTTATCTCTAATAGTTTTCTCATAACGGTTCGTTAAAGTCAAAATTTGCTTGTTCCGCTGCCATGTAAATAGTAGAAACCAGTTGACTTATGTACTTGAAAGAACTCACTGTCAACTAACATGTCATGGGCTACGTAATATAACATTAAGAAACACCCCGTTAACAATTTTTATGTTTAAAAAATTTTTTTTGAATTTTTGTACATTTTCTCTGTAATTTTGTGATTTTTTTTAAGTTCAAAATACGGCATTGTGGATAATGAAATGTTTTATTGCATTGCTCACGGGATGTAAGTTTACACCGAATTATTTCATTTAAGTAGGTTGATTGGTTTTCACTATTTGCATGGCAGCGTAACAAGCAAATTTTGACCTTGACATCCCGTCATGAGAAAACTACTGAGGGCTAAATTGTCTTGTACAAGGAAACTACACTCACAAGTATCGTCTACAACTAACGATATTTCATAAAAAATATATAAAATTATGATTTTATCGCACTTGAACACCATTAAGAGCTCCTGCGGTACTTCGCGGAGAAACGCTGCTTACCAACCTCCTGTGAGACTGTCAGGGAAGACAACCGGCTTGCCAGGATATCACACCAGATGTTTATGTACCATCGGACCTGACAACCCCTTGCACGAATGACAAGAGGATTGCCGTGATATTAATGGTGGTGGTGTGCCAATTAGTTATATTTTCTTGGGTAAAATGAGCTTCATCAGTGCACAGGATGTGACACACAATGTACGGGTTTTGTTGAAGTGCCGTCAGCATCCAGTAACAGTACTGTAGACGGTGAAGTCGATTACCTTCAATTACGTGCTGTACGGGACTGTATTGTTGATATTTATTACAGCACATCGCCATGAAAGATGCAAACAAATGAGCTATATAGTTAACACAGAGGGGCGGAAACGCGTCCAAAGTGAAGCCCAATTGAACAGCAGTTTTGACTCCAGAAAACATGGCGAACAGCAGTGTGGCCAACATTATGTTGAAAATCCGTCATATGTTCGCATAAAATCCATTACTTTATAGCTCCACTATATTCCCGCTAAACACAGGGGAAAATGCCAATAATTATTGTAATATATTATACTGTGATAATGTTTAAATTAGCATAATCGCTCTCCTCTCTCGACCGGATATAAGAGTCCGCCATTTTATCTAGGGTCAAAATACCACGTTCAATTGGGCTTCACCTCAGAGCCTTGCAGATTGCTGTTTCCGACCCTCTATATTTAGGGCCTACTATATAGCTCGTTGATGCAAACTAACGGCTCATACCGACGCGGTGCACGAGCAGAAGATGGGATCCACTGAAAAACTCTGCAGTATCGCCTTGGCAGCATATCTTCATATACGTGCTACACGGATTGCCTACCTGTCGGCATTACCACAATGCTTTGACTTTTGAGTGCCTGTATCTCAGTAACCATTTGTTTGAGCGTGTGCGGACAAGTGCACCTGTTTTGGTCCTTATGTCATCCCGGTTCTTTATTCACTAGGATGGGCTGCTACAGGCGTACATGTACAGAAATAAATGCATAATAACATAGGCAACCCCATGTATCCGTCGCAAGGAATGGGGTGACGATCACACGTTATCCCTTCGAATCGAATTCGGGAAGGTCAGCATTCCATTTGTAGTGGTATATGAATTATCGCCACTTAAAATGTTCATTAACACAACTTTCACGGTGATATTACGTCCATACTATAGACAATAAAGGTGCGGTTCCTATACTTATTATTCTTGATTTAGGTTTGGCTACCTGTGCCCATGAGTAGAGAAGGTGATTTATCGCGAGAATGTTTTCTGCCAGCGTATTCTGCAAATTCCGTATAGCGTCCTGCGTCATGTATTATTGGTCGGCAGTTATGTAGCACGGTGTAGCTGTTTACAGACGAATCACAGACGTTCAGTAGTAGTGCACCGGAGTTATCATTGGCCCAGTCAAATAGGGACTCGCCAGTAACGAAATAAAAGCGTCAGACTGAATACGTTACATTGAAGCCTCGCAAACAGTCAACTTTCCCCGCGATAAATCACCTTCTCTACCCATGAGCTTTCCCGCGAATTACTTTCCAGCCTGTATAATACGTTATCACCTCTCTATGCAAGCTACTTAGCTGGTTTGCAGTGTTTTACTATTACTAGAGATGATGGTATATCGCGAAAATTTTCTGTTCCAACATAGCCTTGAAAACACTGACACAACGTAACTGTATGCAGACCAATAATAGGCATCAAATATTACAATAGCGGAATTCTTATTGGCTCAGTCAAATAGGGAACAGCACCTCGTACAAGCGAAAGCCAGTAATATTTTTAATAATTTGAACGTACGTTGAAGCCTAGCAAGTAGTCAAGTTTTCCCGCGATAAACCATCATCTCTAACTACTATCTTTGTTCACATGGGAACCAAGCGGTGACCACATTATTTTATTTGTAGGCAGCATAGTTCAAAGTCTTAACGATTGCTTCTGTAGTTGTGCTTTCCGAATCCGGTTGTTATTGTTCCCGATACGGCAGTCTGGAAAAGCCATTTTTGCCAATTTTGAAGGGATCGAAAATTATGTTTCTAATAAACGCGCCGAATTTGTGTAAGTCTAGCGACATAGTTTCAAGTGTGCGTTCTTTCGTAGATATATGCAAATATCTATACGCGTTTAACATTTTCGTCAAAAAAAGAATAGCCGCAACTCGTTGCAGCGCATTTGAAGCACAGGTAGGGAGACTCCTTGGTACCGTTCATTACGCGAATTGCATTACAAATTTTAAAGCTTAGTTATAAAACAAGTTTATATATATTAGAGAATAATTACGTCTCACCATACAATAAAGACTAAATAACCTCTAGTACTAATTTAGTATAATAATAACAAAATGTAAATACGTACATAATCAAAAAATGAAAGGTTTCTATAAGTAAACTTCGCCGGTAATTCAAAATATCCTCAACTATATCACAACAAAAAACTTCCACAAATGCCACAAGTTTGTTTTATTTTTACAACACGAGGCGGACATACTATTGAGTTCCGGGATTATCAGATATCAATTGAAACATTTTTTCCGAAACATGACGAAGCGGCCAGTAAATTTATAAAAACCGTTCAGGGCGTTCCAAAAAAAAAAAAAAAAAAAAAAATTGCTCACACTGTGAACTAAAATAGTATTAATATTTTATGAATTAAAAAAAAATTACTATAAAAATGGCACACACAAAACTAGTTTGAAAGACGAAAATATTCTATACAGTGTAACTTAAAAGTTGAAGTTGCTAGCATTCACCAATTGTGTAAAATTTGTGGACACATTATATTTCTAACTCGTGTTCGTGCGAATCTTGTCGTTTTTGGGACACTATATAACATCGTCCTTGATAACTCTGAACCCATAACTAGAGACCGGAATAATTCGCGGGCTCACTGAAGTGTAGGCTAGACAGCAATAATATATGCGAACTGAAACAGACAGCAGATACTCATCAGTTGTCTGCGGTTAAAGTAACATAGGTAGGGCCACGATTTTGTCGCGAAAAGATTTTTGCCCCACTTTGTTTCAGTGACTCTCGTGCACCAGTCAGAATAAGATTATTGTGAGTCTGTACGTCTATAATTTGCCAAGGCCAGTGAGAGTAAAATCATCCAACCACAGACGATGTAGCAGAGCTGCAGATGTGCACATGACGCATCGAAACCAAATGTTGCAAAAATCTTTTCGCCATAAAATCGCGGCTCTAAACATAGGTGTGCGTTAGTTACCTTAACATTATTGGCTCAGAGACTTCCAGGTGACAAATAAATCAGAGGCCAGTTTCGAAAGTGACACAAACTTACAGTTGATGAAATTCCAGCTTGTGCCCAAATGAAAACGCGGAATTGTTCATGTCTCTGCCCGTAACTAGAGGCACGTAAATTTCGCAGATACCTTCCAGGTGAGGTTGGACGTCAATAACGTATACTTCAGTGTCACGTCTGTGAATAGCTGGCAGCTGTCACGAAACGCCTTTACTACAGCAAGCCAGTAGCAAATAAGGAAATAATTGGCATGACTATCGCTTGCAACCCGCTTGTAATATTATACGCCAATGAACATTCGAGTGTAGCCGGTGCATGTATAGGACTGAGAAAGCTAGGCTGCTGCCAGGTGAGTCCGCGAAATTGACGCAACTCAGCGCAATGTCAGATGTACAACTGGCCACTCGCAACCAATGAACAGGAAGCCAACGGTAAAACGCTCGTCGGACTGGGGAGCAAATTGAGTACTTGAATCCGCGACATTTCCGAGTATTTTATCATTAGGGACAGGAATTTTTTGTGAAAATATTTTTGCCCCACTTAGTTTTAGTGCCATACGTGCACACCTGCAGCTCAACTTCGTGGCTATTTACAAGAGTCTTTTGTGCAGAGTCGTTATGCATTAGACTGTACCAATCGGTAAACGGATAACTGCGACACATTACGTCTGTGATTTGCGGGTTTAACCTCCGCACGCTGGGTGTTACGGCATCCAATCACTGACCACAGAGCATAGATGCAGGTGCGCACGTAAGGCACTGAAACAAAGAGCTGCAAAAATCTTTTCGAGACATTTTCTATCTCTACTAATGGACATCGTGTTAATGCACGGTACCAGGATTCTTGTACATCTGGCAACATTTACCTCTGGCCGCTTTCAGTTTAGTCTGTAACAACGGCCTTACATGTTTGAACATGCGTACATCTGTAAACGCTGTACTGATGGCCTCATTACTAACTGGTCTAGTTCCCGTCAGAGCCACTTACATAGCGGTACTGTATAACTAGAGCCGCGATTTTATGGCGAAAAGATTTTTGCAACATTTGGTTTCGATGCGTCATGTGCACATCTGCAGCTCTGCTACATCGTCTGTGGTTGGATGATTTTACTCTCACTGGCCTTGGCAAATTATAGACGTACAGACACACAATAATCTTATTCTGATAGGTGCAGTGAAATGAGAAACGTGTCTGAACAAAGATACGCTGCCAATAACCTTGAAACAGAACTGCCGATGTGCGTGTGAGTCACTGAAACAAAGTGGGGCAAAAATCTTTCGCGACAAAATGTTGGCCCTACGTATAACAATTCTTTATGACTAAAAGGTACAATTTTATTAACAGAATCAACCACTACAATATATTGCCAAATTTTATGTCATATTTTTGGGGGACAATCTTCACATATAGAGTATAACACACAATAGAAAATGAACATAGGCTCGAAAATGCACCGTTACTATGCTATAACAGTACATGGCGCGCTGGCTGGATCGTATTACAGGAGACAGCTACATCGGACAATGTCTACCGTCCAATTAAATACGACTCTCTGGTATGTACAGTGGAACCTCGTTAATACAAACCCTGTTAATACAAAGTTCTCATTAATACAAAGCGATTTTTATTCCTATTGGAATGGGACAAAAAATTAAATAATTAATTAAATGTTTAATAAAAATTTAGTTTATTCATTAAAACATGCAATATCAAGTTCTTAAGTAAAAGGAAGTCGTCGTGGTGAAAAGACTATTTGATTTGTGCGGATAAACAGAGTGACCAAAATTTTAGAATATTTTTAAGGTTTTAGTGAACACCTGTTAATACAAACCTCATTATTACAAACAGCCAAAATTTTGGTACTTTCAGGTTTGTATTAAAGAGGTATGTACAGTAGTTGCCTAAAAAAGCTGCAACGACAATGGCAATGCCAATCTACAGTATCACAACCCTGCCCGCGCACTATCAACACTAGTGCAGAAAATGCATTTAGGTCGTTCGGGATACATTGAGCACTAAAAATTTAACCGTCGAAAAATATCACTAACCGTTCAACATTAAGTATAGTTGTCTTACTGTTTGTATTGGTTCGCAGCGTATTTACGCAATATTTTCTTCTTTAAATTCAAGAATACTAAAACAAAATCTAAAATCGGATTATTTTATTTTATATAATATCTTTGTCTATCAAACTGTATCGATTCATACTGACAGCATATTTTATCTTACATGCGCAAACATCAAGCGATGTGTCCAGAGGGGTTAGACATTTCCAGTCGTTAGCCGTTACGCGCGGAAAGATACGAATTGGCAGAAAACAGAACATTAGCAGGACTTTATGAGAGCTCAATTTATCCCGAACCAGCTATACATACCTATGTTCATTTTACGTTTCTCGCTCCTCTTAAAGCGAGGATAGTTCCTACAAAAATATTACATGCAATTTTTCAACATGCTGTATATCTGACTTTGTACGCACGTGTAACCGGTGTGTTGTTAAACAGCCGACGGTTACGTCCTGAACTAAGCCAGTCAATACGAAGGTCGCCACATTGTCCAGACCTGTTGTGATAAGACGGTATAGCTTCCGTTAACATGAGGTCGAGAAATTGACAAGGGGCCCTTTATTCAAAGATTCAGCAATGGTTACTGTAACAAATATTTCCATTGTAAAGAGCGAACCAGAGGCGTAAATCCATGAACCTTGGAGTAATTGTACTATCTCCTCGAAACCTATTTAACCATGAGAAATACAACAAAAATAACTAGCGAATAGAATTTCCTTTCACACAAAACAAGAATTTCTTTAATATGAGCATCACGATACTCCAAAAATTACCCGTTTCCCTCTTTCTCCCTAAACAAACGCTTTAATTTTAAAAAATATAAATGACATTCGGATTGTTCACAACGAGAGAGACACTAACAATTATTTTTCCGACAGTGTGTTCCAGCCTGAAAATATAGCCAAGTAGTGGACGACAACCAGAATCATCTCATGCTGTCTGACAGAACATCTTCCACGAGACAATACCCCGTCATCCCTCGCCCCACGATGGTCGGCGGCGGCAGAACGCGCCAGGGTTACGAGTGGCCGACAAGAGAGAAGAGGAGGGGTAGTGTCCAGCGTGAATATGGACCAAGTTCAATGCGGCCGACCATGAACGCGGTGAAAGCTGCACACAGTGTTACGAGGGTGTCGCGTCCAGTGCAGTATATAAACCTGGCGGCCCCACACTACGGCACAGTGTCTCCAACATGGCCTGCAAGGTAAGACGATCTTCTTCTGCTGTCTTCGCTTCAGGATCTCTATTACTCCAGGTAACTACGTGACTGTATCTCATGTTGTCTCTCTCTGTCAAACAGCTGATCGTCCTCGCCGCCCTCGTGGCCGCCGCCAACGCCGGAGTTATCGGCGCCCCCGCCGTGGTAGCTCCCGGCGCACCTCTGGCCGGAGCCTACGCCGCCCGCCCCCTGGGTTACGCCGCCCCCGCCCTGGGATACGCCGCCCCCGCCCTGGGCTACGCCGCCCCCGCCATCGCTAAGGTCGCCGCTCCCCTGGCCGTCGACACCGACTACGACCCCAACCCATCCTACAACTACGCCTACGACATCCAGGACGCTCTGACCGGTGACTCCAAGAACCAGCAGGAGAGCCGTCAAGGAGACGTCGTCCAGGGCAGCTACAGCCTCACGGAGCCTGACGGCACCCGCCGTACCGTCGAGTACACCGCCGACCCCATCAACGGCTTCAACGCTGTCGTCCACAAGACCCCCGCGGTCGCTGCTGTCGCCAAGGTCGCCGCCCCCCTCGCCGTCGCCCCCGCCCTGGGATACGCCGCCCCCGCCCTGGGATACGCCGCCCCCGCCCTGGGTTACGGTGCCCCCGCTCTTGGCTACAAGAAGGCCATCCTTGGTTAACTGCCTGATCCCTATTCCCGACCGTTAATTATCTAAATGTTATTTATGTACAATTTTCACACATTGTGAATAAACAATATTTTGCCTCACTCCTGCGATTATTTATTTACAATGCAGTCAATAGTTTCGATGGAACGATTAATTCATTTTGTTAATAAAATGTTTCCCCATTCACGCTGATGCAAAGTATTACAATGGTTCATGAGTACACTATTCCTGGAACTCTAAATATTACGCAGCATGTTCCAAAAATCAGTACAAAAACTCCCATAAGATGTGTGTATATCTCATGCACATGATACGAGAAAGAAACAATTGTTATGTAACTGCAGAGCAATTTTAGATATACACGAAACTACAGTCTGATGTTAAGGCCATGCTCGCTTGTTTACACTTTTTTTTAACGATATTATTTTCTTAACCTAAGCGAGAGCACATGTCAACAATCTGTTTAGCAGTTTTGTTAAAATCGTCTTCTCCGTGTTGGCTGATTTTTTTTCAAGACATCAAATACTATGGTTTTAGTTAATTATGTAATCAATGTTATTTTGGTTAACTGACTTTTTTAGTCGAAACCGAATAATGTATTGTCTTGAAAAAATTAGCTATTTTGGCAAAAACTAACTGGCAAACATATATTTGATATCTACTCTCGTTTACAGTTGAAAAAAAAATATTATCGCGAAAATATACTAGAAATAAGAGAGAATGCCCTTAAGAATTCCAGTACTATTGCTTCACCACTTGCAAATGAACTTACCTTGAGTAATCACGTCACTTCTGAGGTACCGCAAAATGTGAGTATTAGTAATTATTGCCATTCATATTTTTTTAAAACACATCTAATAAGTATGTACAGTAAATTTTAAGACGTGGTGGTTTTGGTCAACAGCACTGTCCCCAAATCTAAGTGATTCGGAGATTATTGATGTTACCACATATCTTGCAAAGTAAACGGCTCTCTGGCTCACTGATAAAAACAGCAAAATGTTATATCTAAGCATTATTGTATTTGTGATTTTATCATACATATTTGAGCATACGGCCTAATACAAATATGTATAGCCTACTTGAGCTACTCAAAATATTTTCTAGGATATTACCGTCACATATTCTGTACATTTTGTTAACAAAAGAATCCACTTTTTTTGCGTTTAGCAGACGTATTTTTGTGTAACTATAGACATGAAAGACCTCCCCGATAAACGGAGCTAACTAAAACTACACTAATAAAGACTGAAGATAAAACCAGCTATACACAAATAATACGCATAATGCAGTTATACATGAACACATTTGTAATATCAAATCATTCATTGTTCATAAAAGACAGCAGTTCCCGCTAGTGCTCCAAAGCTACCTTAAATCCCTGATGTTACCAATAATGATGTCTGCTCGAAGTGTAAGCTCTTGAAGCGGCAACCTATAACATCGCTGCTACTCCTTTCGATACTACCCGCAGGAAAATAATTGAAAACAACTGGTATAGCTCGGTCAATGTATCTGCGATACAAATTGTAATATTTAAAAGACGATTTCAAATTCTCACTGGGGTAGGTTAAATAAGCCAAAATTAAACTTTAAGAGCAAGGTCTACAGCTATTTACAGGGTCATAAACTTATTTTTATATTTGTGCCAGATATTGTTGTCTTATTATTTTAGACATAAATTATGACTAAATTTTGCTGTAAAGAAACGTTCTTATCTTTCATATTTTTTTTTGTAATGGCTCATAAAAGTCAAAATGTGCATGTTACAGTTTTATGTACGACACTAAAACCAACTGACATATCAAACTGTAAAAATCCACAGTGCGTTACAATGTTGCAGACTACAAGTTGACATATATATAAAAAAAATTTTGTATTTAAATAAAAACGCTGAAATTCGAAACTAAAATCTGAACAAACAAGATTTTTTTTCTTTTTAATACAAAAATATTTGTAACTCAGTTCCATTTTTTGCAAAGTTATAAAGCATGTGTGAGAATTTATTCTGCGAATTAATTTTAATGATAATATATTCGCTTAAAATGTTAAACAGTAATACTGCCAAACCAACGTGGTAATTCAGTACTAATGTACGACACTTAAAATATTAATGTCGTGAAGTTTACTAAAAAGTGGTAGGGGTACATAAAACAACATGCGCGAAAGCCTTTATGCAAGAGTCGAGATGGAGTGCTTCAATTTTGAGTGTAAAAAAAAGTAATTAAAACAAGTGTTCCCTACCTATCCGTAAAATAAATAAAGTGAATGAAAATCTACCCTGTAAATCGAGTTTGAAATAAATTTTCTTAACAATTATAAAACCACTTCATAATAAGCAATGCGAGTCTAAATATCGTTGAAATAATACAATACAATTCTTTGTTATTTAAAGACATATTATTCTAAAATCGATTTCCAAGTGGAACAACACTCACACTGTTCATTTTAAATTGATACTCTATTTATTAATTTATTAACTTATAACACTGACAAGATAAAATTGGTAATATCACCGTTTTTCCGTTTTTATGTCAATGTCTGGAGCAAACCAACATACACTAAAAATTAGTTTCAGTTATACGATATTCTCAGCAAATAAAAAAAAGAAAAAAAACTGGCAGGCTTTCCGCCGTGCGCCTTAAAGATCCCCGAAATAAAATAATAAAAGGTGGAACTAAAAAAACCGAGACCGGCGGAACATATTTGGGAAAACAATCATAGAATACTGTGGAAAAATGCTACCCCAATCACGCTGGAAGCAAACCCTACGAAAAGGAAAATAAAAGAAGCGGCCTTTATTGTCTGCAATAGCAAAGTCATCGGTCAACAAAATATGGAATTAAAGAACATTTACGTTAGTTAAAAAAATAAACTGGTTTAAAAATACGCAATTAATTATTGTAGATAATATTGCTAAACACAAATTGAAGTATAAAATATAGAGCACGATTTACGACTCGTCGCATATAAAGCCACTAGCTGCCCTGTTGAGGCTTCGCCCGCCTGTACTATTGAAAAGAGTAATTAACTTTAAATTACGTATTAATCGACAATGTTACTATATTTTCTGTATGTCTTTAACTTTCCAATTACTTTAAATTTGTTTGTATATATTTACGGATGTAAACTTTAAAGAAAAGAGCATGAATCCTAAAATTACTTTTTAGGTATTTACGTAAGCTTCATTTTAAAACAAACAAAAAACACCTCGATGTCTCAAATGGTTCAAAAGATTAATCGATCGATTGAAAATACGTTTAATTTTTTTCCGGCTTTCAAGAACGAATTTTGAAAAATCCTAAAACTAGTTTTTAGACATTTGCCTGAGCACCATTCTGATGCAAATATCACCTCGATATCTAAATTGGTTAAAGAGAAATAGAGGATTCATTGGAAATACATTAATCGGCTTTTCACCTCCTTAATTTCCGAATTTCGAAAAATCGAAAAATGATTAAATACGCATTTGCTTAGGCAATGTTTTGAAGTAAAAAACTAACAATATACTAGCAGAGTAGAGAGTTATCGAGAATTTCGCGAAAACATGTCTTGCCCCTTTTCATCCCTTTAATTTTCTATTTTCGGAAAATCCTTCCTTAGTAGGTGCCTACGCCGTGAGAGGAAGCTACGCTGAATTTCACGTTTCTAGGTCCAGCGGTTCGGGCTGTGCGTTGGTGAGTGAATGAACTTCATTTTATACATAGACATTACAACCCGCGCGACCAATCAGGAGGCAGCTGTACTGTCATTAGCAAAGATATTTTCCCATCTGTTGTCGTCTTGAGGAGCATACTGTTTTTGTCTGTGTTGTGTCTTGCCTGTATTCACATCCATTAGTGTCTCGCGTTATTTGTGTTGTCGTTCATCAATTTGGTGCATTTCTCACACACCCCATTTTTTTTGTTTGTTTTTACTTTTTCGTCTGTATTTTGTTGTTTTTTGTGTCGTCTTTCTCCAGTCGACTATATCCCATTTGCGAATTAATTTTGAGTTGTTTTGAATCTGTTTTGTCCTTGTGTCGTCTTCTGGAATATGACTACATTCCTTTATCTACAGTTTACTGGCAACATTCGCACGCAATGGCGTATGTCCAAAAAACTGTTATGTTAATAACACGAACCCATTGCAGGAGTCACAAATGATCCCAGATGTGCCGGAAGACGGGAACAGATACGTTGTCGTTGAAGGAACCCTGTTTACTTTTCGTCTGTTTTCTATTTGTTGAGTCGTCTATGTTTACATCCGCTTGTTTCTCTTGTCGTTTGTGTTGTTATAGCTGCTCTAATCCATTTTTCATACACCTGCTTTTTTTGTGTCGTCTTTCTTGATACAATGACAATATTCGGTTCCAAAAAATAATTTCTGTTTTTACTCGTAACGGCAAATGTCCAAATCAGATAAGTAGACTCAAGCAAATACAGAACTACTACTAACACGGCTATCAGTTGCACTGTTAGCAAGGTGTTGGGGATTGGAAAGCAATTTTTATAGTGTAAAGAAGGTAAGTACGTGTGTCTTGTTAAAAAAAACATATCGTTAAACACATAGTTATTCATATGTCTACACCCCCTCTCCAAAAAAAAACAATGATGCGACTAAATCATTGTGACGCCCATGGCTGTGGCTACACCTGGGAGATATTATTAACAAGTAGGCCCTACTAATTGAGACGTGTCAAACCATAACATTGAAGCTCAAATAAACATTGAACTAGAAAAGTGTTTCATTATAAACTAGGTTGGCTAAGTACCGGACAAGATTTTTTAGAAACCTGATAACTACCAGAATGCATTATTTCAACTAAGCGGAAACAAAGTGATTGATAACCGAACTTGCACATTTAAGTACGAAATTTAGTACTCTTTAATATGCTAGTATCAACTTGGTACAATATACAATAGCAAAATAAACAAATATCAGTAATTTAAAATAAACTTAACTACGCATGGCTAGGCTTTATATCATGTAAATTATTATTTTAGTACAACACTTGATATCGAAATTAAAAAAAAAATACAATAGAAGAACAAAAAAGCACTATACCCGTATCCATTTTTAGATTTACATAAGTTTCTTAACGAGTCAAGAAAACAGCAGTCAATTACATAGATATAGTCGTAATATTTACGTGCGTAGAAAATAATTACGGTCAAAATAAACCGAAATATTTACAATACTGTAACTTTTTGGATAACAATAAAAAAATTTAAGAGCTTCGTATAAAATTTAATGAATTTATTTTTAATGCGTTCAATTAAATACTTCAAATTGTAAATAAAGTTTCCTACGGAATTCTCCTACATAAGTGCTTACATTTTCGGGGGGAAAATAATAATCGTACACATAATTCTGTAAAATAAAATGAGAATACTAATGATACAGTTCAGATTTTAAGAACAATCCTTGAGGAAAATATATACGCTAGTGGTACGACTAGAACTTAGAGACGATGAGGCAAATGTTGAACGAGCAAGAGTGAGCCTAACTGCCCGCCCGCTTCCGGGCCTCGTGCACGCTCGTATTCTTATCATGCAATCATTATTTAAATTTAAAAGAAATATATACCACGTTTATAAAACGGACTAACAAGTGTAAAGTGTATCCTATGAAAACAATTGTAAGATTTAAAACGTATAACATGGGACGCATGCAATAAAAAGTTTATGCATAAATAATTCACCTGAGTTACTAACAATTTTATTGCCCTTCAAATTATATTAACGGCTGTGCGAGTTTTCTCAACGATAGCTACTCTCTATACTCCTTATAGGTCGTTCGGGATAAAGTGAGCATTCCAAAAAGCCCTGCATAAGTTCTATCTTCAGCCAATTTCGTATCTTTCCGCGCGTAACGGCTGATGACGGGAAATGGCTAACTTCTGGACACGTCACTTAATAATTGCGCGTGTACAATAAATTGTGTAATCAGTACGAATATATACATTTTGATAAAAACCCGTTTATTAATTATATAAAATACAATTTGGTCGATTTATGTTGATTTTGATTCAGTACTGTTGCATTTAAATAAGAAAATACACGGAACAATATTGCGTAATTTCGCTGCCAACCATACAAGCAGTAAAGTAACTAGAGTTAACGTTGTATTATATACAGTAACGGATATTCATATTTTTCTAAGGTTAAATTTTTAGTGCTCACTTTATCCCGAACGACCTATACTATTATCTACTGCATGCGCCCCAAGTTCTTAGTTTTAAATCATATGCATTTTCATAGGAGAAATTATTTTGTACTTTTTAGTCCGTTTTAAAAACGGAGTATTATTCAGAAAAATGTTTAAGACCACCCCTATAAATTAGTTTATGTGTTGTTGATCTTCAACTTTTTTCTGACTTGCCATTCTGTTAATTCTCCTTAAATATACATAAGAAAAGGAATATTTTGGTATATCAGGAGTTAATGTAGCTGTAATTGTTCAATAGTTACAGATTTTTTAAAGTTTTATAAAATTACCTAAAATTGAGCCAATCTTTATGATAAAAAATTCATAGTGCAAAAATGGGTTAAGATATTGGTATGGACTGTTTCGCCAAAGAGAAACCACCAAGGAGAATTAAATGCAAGTCTTAGAAAAAATTACAGAAAATTATAAACTTAAAAAATGTGTTACTTTATCATTTTGAAGTTAATTCTTAAAATGTGTAAATTGGTTTTTAATTTTTAGTAACCTTAAAATTCCTAGTTTTTAGATTGATGTTAATGCTTCCTTAATCTACATGAAAAATAGAAAATTTTGGTATCCGTAGGATCAATGTAGCTGAAGTGGTCAAAAAAATTACAGAGCTTTATATGTTTTATGACTTGACAAGATGTTGCAAAACCCTTAAATGAAAAAAAGTCACATTTTCGAAATGGGTTACGATACGGGCATGATTTTGTTTCGCCAAAGAGAACGTACCAAGGGGAAAATGTATGCAAGCCTTGGAAAAATTTAAAAAAAAAAAAAAAAAAAAAAAAAAAAAAAAAAAAAAAAAATTGAATTTCGTATGTAATTTTAAAGTCTCCATGATGTTGGCAACACACTTGTCCTCAGGTTGGCACCATTCTTTTCCTTGGGTTGGCGACACCTGTTCTTTTTGATGTGATGTAAGGTACGGTGTAAGCTGGCACACCTGCTTTGTCGATTCCCGCCATTTTGTTGTTTCTTTATTCAACACTTGGAGGTTATATTTGTTTAACAGAGTTAGAGACAAAAAGTTCATTACGGGTAAAAATTCTGTGACTGAAGCAGCCAAATAGCAAATTATTGGTTTACTAAAGGTTGGAAAAACACAGAGACAAATTGCAGAGGTTTTGCAAGTGTCAACTACATGTGTGCAACAAACAATTAAGCGATACAACGAGTTTGGAACAGTTGTTGACATGCCAATATCAGGTTGCCCGAGGAAAACATCACCCAGACAAGACCGTAAGTTATTGCAATTGTGTAGGAAAGACAGAAATGCTAGTTGTAGTGATCTTCTGAGAGATAAGGGCCTCCTGTGACAATGTTGCCATAACAGATCGCACTGTGTGCAACAGATTAAATGAGGCAGGCCTTAGATCATTTTTTGCGATCAGGAAACCACTTCTTAATGACTGTCACAAGAAGAAGCGACGCGAGTTTTGTAGACGGCGTTTGGGATGGTGCAAAGAAGCTTGGGAGAGAGTAATGTTTTCTGATGAATGCCGTTTTGTGCTATTCCCACGGCGTAAGGTTCGGGTTCGCAGAACAAAAACAGAAAAATTTTTGCCAGCTTGTATCGTCCCCGCAGTGCAACACGGAGGCGATGCAATCACGATATGGGGATGCATCACCTTAGAGGGCCCTGGAGAGTGTAAGGTGGTAAAAGGTACGATGAATAGTACCAGATACTGTGAAGCAATGGAGGAAGTGATGATTCCTTCAGCACAGAGGCTACTGGGTGAAAATTTCATTTATCAGCAGGATAATGCCCCATGTCACTGATCCTTGCAAACAAAGCGATGGTTTTAAACCAAAGACATTGAGCTGCTGCCCTGGCCTCCTCGTAGTCCAGATTTAAACCCGATCGAGAATTTGTGGAATACAATGGCATACCGGCTGGCAAAACACAAACCCAAAAAAACGGCGCAGCATTGAGACTGTCAGTGCAATCACTATGGCAACAAGTGACACGCGAAGAGTGTAGGAAGCTAATTCAATCTATGCAGGACAAGATCAAAGCATGCTACAAGGCCAGTGGTGGTCTCACTAAGTTCTAAACATTGCAGTGATGCTTGTTTATTAGTGTGGCTTTGGTATTTTATTGTTTTCTTAACATACTGTAATACATATGGATGAATAGTAAGTTTAAATGCAATCGATTTTAAATAAGCGAAATTTGTACCGAATAGACAAGATGGTCAGTTTATAAAAACGTGGTAAAATTCAGGCGTGATGTCATTATATTACTACGGAATAGGAATATCGTAATTAACTGTGGTCTATCTGTGACGATCTTACAATTGTTCAGACTTTCTCTCAGCAAATGATTCGTCAATTTTTGCTATACTCATTAATTCTTTAAAAAAAACTGACCCTGATATAAAACCTAAAAAATATTTAAAAAAAAACATTCATACACTTTTTATACACCACGACCCTCACATACTAATCATAAAAAGCTGGCACATATTGCAAATGTGGCAATAATTTTAAGAAATTTCACGTAGTATATTTTTCTTCATATATGATTTAGACACATTTGTTAGATATACTGTAAAACTATATTTTAGACGAAAAGATCCCCCCCCCCCAAAAAAAAAACTACCAAACAGCTTCCTATGTGAACTGCATAACTGTCAAATAACATAAGTGTTCTATATTTCCGTTGGCTCTGCGCAATATCGGTCTAATGTACAACGCTAGGTATCTGCGCAAGGCAACAAGCATCTGAACATTCCTGCAACTGTTAGCAAACCTCTTAACAAAGACCCAAACTTAATCATTGCGTCAAATTGTGTGTAATCGTCTCAAATAACATCGCTGTCGAAGAGACGTACAAACCGACTTACATATCTTAAATAAACAAGTGAATACTAAAATCAACATACTGGAACATCTTTTTTTTTTCTTTTTGTTTTCAAATGTTGACAAAAGAGGTGTGTAATATTTGTTTTTTAACTATGCAGATTATCTTAAAGAAACTTACTATTTAATTTCAACGTAAATGCTGCTGATTAATAACAAAATATCTATACGTGAAAACATTATGTAACAAAGAACGCCCCATCATGCCACTCTGGGTTTCTTTTCAATCAGAAAGCTTATAAATTTCTCGTAGGGAACGGAAATGAGAGATTTCCTTGCATTACATATCCGTTACATTAATATCCAAACCTTAAAAGTAACACAAAAAACGTGAAAAACGAAGACCATGCACATAACAAATATATTGACACAGATTAAATATACATTTTTAACGTCATATTAAGGAATTAGGTTCAAATATTTAAGCGAAGTTATAAAATACCACAAAGTTAGAAAATGCTGCAGGACTCGTTGGACTGCTTAATGCAGACTAGGTGCGGTCAGCGTCGCCAACACACCAGAGCTGGAGTGACTGACCCACATTGCAGTTGGCACCATGTCAAGTGTACAGCTAGCTGTCACCTCCCGTACAGAGCAGTGATATGACAACTATCTGTCCGCCAAGCTCATCCTCCCCTCAGTGCCACATGCAATATACTGACATTCTCACCAAGGTACACAACCTTGCAGGCAGGGTGGTAGAGGGTAGGCTGCTCCCACAATTGTTCCAAGTTCAGTGTGGCCGACCTTGAACACAGTGAAAGCTGTCCAGCAATGTTACATCAGCGAGGGTGTAGTGGTCAATGTAGTATAAAAGCCAGGCGATCCCACAATCCAGTACAGTATCTCCAACATGGCCTGCAAGGTGTGTTGATATTCTTCTACTCAAAGGACTCCCAACACTACAGGTACTCATGTAATTGCAAGTGTCTCATGTGTGTTTCTGTCTTACAGCTGATCGTCCTGTCCGCCCTTGTGGCCGCCGCCAGCGCCGGCATTGTGGGTGCCCCCGCCGTGGTGGCCCCTGGTGCCCCTCTGGGCCGAGCCTATGGCGCCCTAGGCTACGGCGCCCCTCTGGGCTACGCCGCCCCCGCCCTGGCTGCCCCTCTGGGATATGCCGCCCGCCCCCTGGCTTATGCTGCTGCCCCCGCCATCGCTAAGGTCGCCGCTCCCCTGGCCGTCGACACCGACTACGACCCCAACCCAGCCTACAACTACGCCTACGACATCCAGGACGCTCTGACCGGCGACTCCAAGAACCAGCAGGAGAGCCGTCAAGGAGACGTCGTCCAGGGCAGTTACAGCCTCACCGAGCCTGACGGCACCCGCCGCACCGTCGAGTACACCGCCGACCCCATCAATGGCTTCAACGCCGTCGTCCACAAGACCCCCGTGGTCGCTGCTGTCGCTAAGGTCGCCGCCCCTGTCGCCGTTGCCGCCCCTGTGGCCTACGCCGCCCCTGCCCTGGGCTACGCCGCCCCTGCCCTGGGCTATGCTGCCCCCGCCCTGGGCTACAAGAAGGCCATCCTTGGTTAACTGCCTGAACGCCATTTTCTGTTTTCTCCCGTTGTCATGTGACGCTATTTATGTATTATCATCGCATATTGTGAATAAATTATATTTCTGTCTCTATTCAGTTTTGGCCTTACAATGAATCCAGATTCTTATTGTAGATACCCATTGTCATAGAAATTTCACCTACATATTTGTTGATCTATTTTTGCGTATTCAGTGTTAAGGATTAGGAAGAGATTTTGTACACCAAGTGGACGACATACCTACACATTGACCATCAAGTGCTCTGTACAAATTCAGAGATGATGTCAAATCAGTCTGCAACTCTGCAAATCAAATACAGTTTACTTACTACAAATTCACACTTCTTGCAAGCAGCTAAATGCTCCATTTAAAAATTTTACTGATTATTGTAAAAATTATTTTGTTTTTAAATGAAGATAGTTAAAAAAAAGTCTTGCATGCTTGCTAGCTTAAGATTTTCACATGCAAAATCTAAAAAAAAGTTCCAGTGACTGGATAACGACACAGTAAGGTAGCCAGTAAGTGAAGTCATTTTAAACATTCAAGTGTCGTTCAAATAAATAGTAGTCCAATAATTCCAAACAGTAAATTACGAACGCTGATGATATGGAATGAGTATCACATAATTTTCAAAGCAAAAACATTACACAGTTGTGTGCATAGAATGGCTTGCTGCTATTATCAGCCGACAGCTAAGACAAAGAACCAACAAATTTATCTTCCGGGAGATGCGTGGTCTACCTGCAGTTGCCTAATTCAGGTTGCCAAAGAAGCTTGTCCATCTTTAACTTAATCACTGGCATCAATAATGTCCCATTCTACGGTCAACGAAATTTATGAATGGGCACCATTGCATTGTTAGTACCCAAAGTTACTAAACATTACAACTGTTTAAATGTACTGATTTAAATCGGGGATTTAACCATGAAGCAATTAAGAAACAAGCTGGCAAAGCAATAAATTTCACATCTAAATAAGAGAAACCAAACATTATTAACAGCAAGAGAAGCAAACATATCAATTTATGTTCTAAAATTAAATGTGATTATGTGATTGAACTACAAACTAAATTTAACAGGTCACTGTTCACTGCTATAGTAGATCTGAAAACACGAGTGACAAGAGTTGTCGAAGTAGTTTTTGTACATAAATTATATATATATATATATATATATATATATATATATATATATATATATATATATATATATATATATATATATATATATATATATATATATATATATATATATATATATATATATATATATATATATATATTTATATTCTACGAAATCATGCCTGCACAACAGATCAGAGCAATTTTCTTCAAAATACGAGGCACAAGAGCCGACTCATTGGTACGATTCATGAATTGGCGAAAGGGGGTTACAAAGCAAAACCGACTACTGAAGTTTCAGACACTTCAACATTGCCACTGAAGCATCTAAGAAAATGAGTTAGTTACAATTGTAAATTAAAATACTGACCAAGGTCTTAACTGGACTAAAAAACCTACCATTGATAGAACCAGGGAAAATAAACATTAATAGATGTGATCTTTGAACTAATCTTGCCATGGGTTCGTATTATAAACATAAGTTCTTTTGGACATACGCCATTGTGGGCGAATGTTGTCATATTTCAGAAAAAAACGATAAAAAACGAAGGGAAAAAAGTCAATTAAGCTGTAGTGAAAATACATAAAACATACTGTTACAAGTTTGGAGAACACAAACATTACATGTGGGCAATTCCCATGAGTTCTTTGGGATAGAGGTCTTATAATTACAAATAAAAGAGTTAAATTAAGTACTGGATTTAATAGCTCACAAAGCTACGAAATACACAAAACAGTAATCATCTAGAACTCTCATAACACAATTAGTTATGCACACAATTACTCCTGCGTCACAGACACGTTAATTAACTTTGACAATTAAAGCACAAAAAAATTCTACCATCAATTAATTAAACACTATAAATCACAATAAAATTCAGTCATATATCCAATCAACAGTGTTTCTAATAATTACAATGTACAACCTTATCAGTCCGAAGTGGTGATGGCTCACC
>PNEQ01004397.1:5002-37155 GCA_003012365.1 Medauroidea extradentata
ATGAAGGGATTACTTGAGGAATTAAGTGGGACCAATGATAATATAGTGCTGTTCAATGATAGTCAAAGTGCCCAAAAATTAGTATATAATCCTGTATTTCACAATCGAACCAAGCATATTGACACAAGGTTCCATTACATCAGGGAAGTTGTGAGCAGGAATGATTTTGTCCTATCATATCTATGTAGTCAGGAAATGCGTGCTGATATGCTTACAAAGGCACTGCCACTAGCTAAATATAAGTTCTGTGTAAATAAGGTAGGATTAAGTTAAGAGTTAAATGTATCACTAGATTAAGGGAGTGCGTTGTGTGTTTTGTTTTTATAATCAAGTGATATATTTGTGCCGTCTGTGTACGTGCTTTGTTATGTACTGCTGTTTTCTTTTGTTTTGTAAACACTGTAGTGGAAGAATCACCTACTCTGCTATCTGGTGACAGTCAATATAAACATTGAGTGTTGTATGTCTCGTTGGTAGTAGCCATGTAACGTAACAAATGTTCTTCACAATTAAAATGATTGGTGACTGAGTTACTAATGTTTCTCATTAATTAACAACACTAACTAGGGTATGATGGTGGGGAGTTTGATAGTGTGCCAAAGAAGTTATGTTAAGGCCTGGTAGTTATCTTGATGTTAGGATTTACGGATGTGCTAGTCCCAGTGCCTTACTTCTGCACTCAGAGGGTGGTAATATCTTCACGACATTAGTATTGTAACACGAGTCAAAAATTAGTTTGTGAAAGGTTGCATATCCACTAACTCATTTCTCCTGTTGGTTTATGTTGGAACCAACTATGACTTGTTTGGTATCTGTCCTCTGGCCACTCATCCTGTGTCTGAGTGTGTTTGTGGTTAAGTCAATGTGTTCTGCATTATACTGGGTACATTGGGACTGATGGATACATTCTGTGTAGCACAGTTATAGTTGCAGTGAATTGGATGTGTTGCCTACGAAAAGATGTGGAAGTTTTTTGTGTGCATTTACATTAAATTTGTATTTTCAGGTTGGTTAGAGCAAAAAAATATGTTGAACAAGAACAGATCCAGCAAATAGCAATGATACCAGCTAAAGAAGCAAAACTTCTTACATACAAGCTTCTTGAAGAAAATTTCATCCAGATGAAAGAACTCCGGAAATCTCTTGCAGCACAGGGTCCCAACAAAACATTTTTTCTCTTTTACATTAAAATAGATCAGGTATAAACATCATTAAGTTATTATATGCTGTAATTTACAGTTTCATTTGTTTGTAAAGCATTTATTTTATACTAGTTAGTGTAAGTCAAATAGTATTGAAGGTAACAGATGTGCTTGGAAATTGCTCAGACATGAAAGACATATAGAATGGAAACATTTAAATTTTTAACGTAATTTTTTGCGTTGTAATATGCACCATGTTATTACAACCTGACCTGTCAAACATGGCTGGACCAGCTGCTTTTTTTATTTTGATGCCACAGACACTTGTCTTAGAACCGTGTAGCCTGTGTGCATATGCCATGCAGCCAGCACGTGACATGTAACCTTGTTGTGACAAATGTTCCCACTGCTGTCATAATCTAACTTAATGTCACTGTGGACATTATCCATATACAATACTTTTATAAATGCTGTTAACTGCATATGTTGTTGACAGTATATAATTGTAGGATGTTTATTGCAAACTAAATATGTATGTACTTTCAAAAACTGTCTTGTTAAGAATAACTATCAAAAATTATTTATTGTTGTAACATCACACACTATTTATTTTAGTTTGGTGAATTATGTACACACTGTTTATAACTTAGAATCTTATATTTATATTAATTAGTGGTGCGAAGAATCTTACTGACTTAAAATAGTACACTTGGTTTCAATTTTGATCAATTGACCAAAGCAGATGATGTTGATGCATGTAAAAATGAGTGAAGTACAGTAGGTATTAACAAGTAGACTTTTTTTATCTACTGTAGATGTCTGTGGGGTTGAGAAAGGAAGTAAATTTAAATACTTTCAGCAGTGATTACTTGTATATAACTTGTGTTCAGTTAATGAATAGGTGAGCACTTTGATAAAATAACTTATGTTTTCTTAAATAACCATGGTGTAATGTGTGTACCTCATCCTCATGACAATTTCTCTGCAGTTCTCTCATACGCATACTAACTGGTTCAATGATGCATGTTTATGCGTGCAATACGACACCAAAAAAACCTAAAATAATTTAGTTTATTGAAATATTTGAGCAGATAGAGTGAAATAACTATTAAATATGACTACCCTGAATTTCTTTGTGTTATTCTCCGTTCACTCTAAGTTGAGTTTTAGGATAAACAAAGCAAACTATAAACAAACATGTTCATTGGCTGCCGACCGCCGTGCACTGTGATCTTGCATAAGAAATAGTTCTTTGTTATCTGTCGTGTACATATAAATTTACTACTCCATCACGTAGTAAGAGAGTTTTATTAACAAATATCTAAAATATACAGACATTGCAAACACAATCTACGACTCTATATGATTATTACTATAATTATGGTTAGCGGACGACACGTCCGTACAGTTGATTTCACGAGTTATTTAATGACTGACGTACTGTTAAATGTACGAGTTTCTTGGTACACTTGCCAGTATTTAGAGATGTACGATACTCTGAAAATACCAAAAGTTTAGTTCAGTAATAATAACCACGGTGAAAATAAGTCAGAAATATCACAATCAGATGTGTTATATTTTTTAAAAGTATTTTTGGACATTAACGCGTCAATGTTGTGGCTACTGCGAATGGTTTCTCCGCGTATCCTTTTTCTGTCCCAGTTCGTCCGAACCAAAATTCCTTGATCAATTCGTTCCGTTCCCGTGTCTGCCTATGTTTACATCGCATGCGGGTTAGGTTATGTGACGCTGGACGTGAACAGTGAAAATGTGTTGCATGGTTTTCGAAACGTGGATATGTCTTCATTACTAAACAAACTGTGGTGATGTTTATTAGGCATGAATAAAAATCTCGCTTAACATTCTTTACAATAAAAAAAATAACGAATATGTGTCGTGAATTATCGACAGTGTGTTTGGTGATTTATAAAATGTAATTTTTCCAAAACGAAGTACAAAATTATCCAGGAGGGTTTTAACGTAAGTTCAATCACATTTTGTTGACAACTTTTTTCTGCATGTAGTACCAAATTTTTGTTACGGTAGTACCAGAATATTTGAATACGATTGTTAGTCATGGCTTGATAATTACAATTAAATTTTGAAATATACTGTAATTGTACATGATGTCAATATTTTTATCAGGTTTTTATGTAATTTTTGTTTCTGTATGTCGATAACACGTACGAAATTTTCACGCAGTATTGTTTTAATATATAGGACGTTGTTGTTTCCTATGATGCCGTCTGTACACAGTTTTGTCGGTTGGAAATAGTACGTCGGCGCGCTGTACAAATTGAGCCAATTAGAAGCTAGCGAAGTGTAATAATATTACGTTATTTGTTTACTCTTAGAGTGAACGGGGAATAGTTGTATTAATTTTTTGCTTTGACTGTTACATGTCTAATCTTATGCACATACTGCATTTACTCCATAAAGTGCACTGCATAAGCCATTAAAAATTACTATCAACAGATGTTGCGTACATAGAAATGAAATGACATAAATCACCAATTAAAATTATTTATAACTTTCTCCTTACGATATATGTTTTCCATAAGAAAGTTAACAGAATGTATTTCCACTGGCTCAGCCATTTGTTACATCATAAGATGTTGCTATTCATGTTCAATACTTCCATTATGTGCATCTTAATTTACTTTTAATTTAATTGCTTAAAGTATGTAAATTTATGTTTTTATGAAGAAAATTATACTGTAGTTAAAATTATTATGAGACACACAAATTCTGAAGTTGAAGAAAAGAAAATATCCATTGTGAAAGTATGTTTATACAACAGAAAACATTGCTGCACAAACTTTTTAAACTTCAGAAGACAGCCAGGTAATTTACGAACTACAGATAATAGTTTGTCATTTCCTTAAATTACTTGACTTAGATTCTTAAGTTACATGCCTTCAAGTTGAAGTTCTTTCATATAGTTCATAGTATTTTTCAATATTTCCCAATTTTAAAATGTTGTCAAGTTATGTAAAATACCAGAACTGAGATCATCAATGTGTTGAGATGAATTGCTGACGAAGAAATTTACTGTTAATTAATCTTAACTTGCATTGCTTTTACATAAGGTAATTACTATAGCGGATACTGGATGTTTCTGAAACGTCTGACCAAGATTTATGAGTGGATTGCTGGCGTGAAAAGAAGACATTTGATACAGAACACCAATTGTCCATTTAGAATATTAAGGGCTGTAGAAGGCCCTAAAGTCGAAGTCAGGAACACATATTTTGTGGGATATTGTAAAAAGTACTTATTCACAAGAATAAAATTTGGTGTACAAATTAACTAAACCACAATCTAAAATAAAATTAATGTATTGGCACGAAAAAAAATTTGCACCCTGTTGTTACAGAAAAAATGTGAATTGTCTCAAAAAATTGACTGTTTATGTCATAATGTAAAGCAGTGTCATAATTTGTCAATAAGGTACTTTTATTGCAACTCTCTAGGACTTGCAGTTGACGTGTAAAATGCACTCTGAGGTTTCAGCCGCGGCAATAGCCTGGTGGCCAGGAAACACTTGCTACAGCCAGGGGTACACTGTCGTGACTCGAACATGATGTCACACTCTAAATAATTTTTGACACTGACAAAATGGCAGTAAAAAGCTGTACATAGTTACACCAAACTTAAGTTGTGTTTAGTGTCACATTATGAAGCAAGGGAGCAGAAACTAAGGAATTAAATAATATTTCAATACAACTGCCATACTTTGGCCATTGTGCAGATAAACCACATGTTAGCAGATAAGTGATTGTGTGTGAATCAGTTATCTTTATTCTATATGATACAAAGAGAGCAGAGGTAATAAATTATTGTTTAATTAGTTAATTTTTGTATTATTTGTATGATTTTATTTGTCAAAATCTGTTCACAAAATTCTGCATGTGTGGTAAGTAGAATGGCCAGAGATGGTTCTAATTTACACAGTAACCAAACAGATTTTGCATCCATTACAGTTGGTTATTCGAATTTCACTATAGCAAGTGTTCAAAAAATGCATCTTCAGACTCATTGCAGTAGGTGTAGCGGCACAGTAAAGACTGGCGTACCTTTTCAAAGACACCTGATGTGTCTCACACCTTATCGCAAGTAGCCATCACCCTCGCTAACAAGTCCTCTTTGGATTCAGTAGGTGTTTTATATACCAACTCCTTTACAACTTTACAAATCCCCCGAGACAAAAGTGTAATGGTGTTTGATTCTGTGTGTGTGTTGGCCATTGCTTCCTATCCAGCGATCGGGTTATGCTTCGTTGATGTGGTCATGCACCTCTCTCGTGAAATGGGGTGGAGCACCATCGTGTTGTAGCCACATTCTTTGAATAACTGCAAGAGAAACATTTTCTTGTAAGTCTGGCAACGTGAACCTCAGAAAATACCAGTACTGAAAGCCTGTCAAAAGGGTTAGTAACAAGTATGGCCCAATAACATTGTTGCCAAATATTCCAGCCCAAATGTTGATTGAATGTCGGTGCTGATAGCCTCGTATTGTATGTAGTTAAATGTGGGTTACAATCATACTATGCGTGGCTATGTTAACTATTAAAATAACCTTTCTGTGTAAATGTGGCTTTATCGATAAAGAGAGCAATAGCAGGAAAATCTGGAAGCATTTTACAATAATGTAGGAACCACTGACAATAATCTCGACAAAGTACATAGTTTGCTGGCTGCAACGCTTGCATTTTTCTTATAATGTAAGGTCGAAGCAGCTGTTCGTATAGTACCCACCAACTTTTGAGTTTGATGCATCCATTGCACTTGCGATAGCATGACTGCTGGTAGAAGGGTCCTGCTTTATCTCTCCAAGACTGCCTCTTCAAAATGTGGGGTTCGAATACTCCTCTGTTGACCCGGTCCACCTGGCTTCAAAAAATTGCCAGTTTCTCTTAACGTGCGACTGTTAGGCTGACGTCGTGTAGGATATCATTGACTATACAAATGTGCAGCTTTCCTTCCATTTCCTCTAACTGCACCAGGCACCAACACCATGTCTGTCAACTCCAAATTATTGTATGATTCCATGCCCCTCTCTTACAAGGTAGTGAAGCTACGGTAGCTACAGTATACAATGACTTACAGTGAATAATGAATTGGTCTGATGGCATCAAGGTACAGCTCACAATGATATTGTTTTCTGTTAGAATTTATGTATCTTTTTCACTTCCCACACATCAGTGTAACCTGCTAACAAAAAAAATCCACACAGTCAGAGTTAGGCAGTTGTACAGAAATATTTTTTTCCGTTTCTGCTTCTTAGCTTCATAACGTGGCACCAAATACTAGTTCGGTGTAGTATCTTTTCTAATTAGATACAATTTTTTACTGTCACTTGTCCATACCAAAAATTATTTAGCGTGTGACACCATGCTATAGTCATGGTAGTGTGCTCCTGGGTGTAGTAATTGTTGCCTGGCCACCAGGCTATGGCCACAACTGCAATCTTCGGGTGCATTTTACAAGTAAATGGCAAGTCCTCGAGAGTTGCAACAAGATTACTTTTTGATTAGTTACGGTGAAACTGTGCTTTACATTATGGCACAAAACATCACTTTTTTGAGTCTATGAACATTTTATTGTAACAACAGGGCACAAATGTTATTTTTTTAATGAAGGTGCCAATACCTTTATTTTATTCTAGATTGTGGTTTAGTTAATTTATACACCAAATTTTATTCCTTTAACACAAGTACTATTTATACCTAATAAGTATCCCACAAAATATGCTTTTCTGATTTTAACTTTAGGTACCGGTAGTTTTCTCATAATGGTGTATCAAAGTTAAAATTTGACTTACTCAAATGAAATAACATTCCATGGGCTACGTAACCTATTTTTGGGTACTCTGTTCTGCCCCTCTGCCACTCTCCCCCCTAGCCAAATGTTTCTGACAGAAACATACGTAGGCGCTCACATGTCTCACTAAAATTTTTTCATTCACAAACATTTTTGGGTACCCCGTTTTGCCTCTCCCCTCCAATTTTAGAAAATTATGACAGAAACATTCCTAGGCACAAGAACAGCTCAGAGAAGTTTCATAGCAATCAGATGAATGGTATAGGAATGTGTGCGGGACACAAGGACTTCCATATATATTGGCCTTCCCGGAATAACGTGTAAAGCTCTTCGTCACGTTGTAGCGTATACGAAGGTGAGTAAAATGATATAGTACACTTGGGTCGTAGATGGAAGTACCTGTAAATTGACTGAAAATGTATGGTTTTCAGGGTCCTGAATTGCGTTAAAATAGCATAGAAATAGCAACTATTGTGAATAAGTGTGATTAAGGTGATTATGGAGCTAGCCGGGAATAAGATAACGGAAGAAACTGCAGTTACCAATAATATCTCGCGTATCTTCGGTACCACCACATACGAGTCCAACATGTGAGATCCTGGGAGAGACCTCAATAGCAACGCGATCGATACTCATCCGCTACTTACCACACTGTTACCACAGCCCACTTTACATGTTATTTAACTTGCTACTGCGATCTTTCGCCATTTCTACACAGATTGCGACCCTAAGTATCATTTTACTCGTCTTCGCATCCTCTACAACATGACGAAGAGCTTTTTAAACGTTATTCAAAGACACCCTGTGTGTGTTTGTATGTGTGTATGTATATATATATATATATATATATGTATATATATATATATATATATATATATATATATATATATATATATATGTGTGCGTGTGTGTGTTTTTTTTTTCCCTCTCTCCATTCGAGAGTGTAGAGTTGGCCAAGTTAATTATTTTGACACACTGTCTTCTGGCAGACTCAATCGTAATATGGTATTGTTCAAAGGTGTTGTAAATACTGTAGATGTATACATACATAGGGTCTGCTATGAAGAGTTGTTCATGTTAACTATTTGTTCATTAGTTGTGTGAGAGCAGGAAATGTACTGTTCTAGCAGTCAGGGTAGGAAGTACTTTATTGTAGATAGTTGTTGTCACAGCTTTTATTATTTGCTGAAACATTGTGTTATTAAAACTGCTAGGAATAATATTTGTTTTCCAGGTAGCTCGAATGATTCTTGAGATGTGCTATAAAGCATTGTACAATGCACTAACTCGCAGGGATCATGAGCAGAAGGAGAATTGTCGCTTGATTGAGAAACATCAGAGAATAGAGTCCATCACACTGAGTATGCGTGCGCAGGGCATTCCAGCGGAACAAATATCAGAGGTGGGTGTACTCTACATCACTTCTCTAGGTAATAAAGATACCAGTTAATTAGTAATTACATAGTGAGAAAATAATGTAAGTCAGCACAGTGACCTGAAGTATTATGTTGTGTATACACCATTGCTAACGAATGTTGCTATGTTGAAGAAAACCCACAGTTGCTTTAAAGGACTAAGCACTAGAAAGTGTCATCATAGAAGGGAGTCTACTGTAATCGCCTGTTGATTCATTAATTGTTTTGTCTACAGCCATTTCTGTCTCTATGTTCATTTGTGTTGTCCTTGTCCATTATTGTCGCTATTTTCATGCACCTTGTATGGTCTTTGTCTGTTTTGACTTTCCTTATTCGTTCTCCGTTATGTTGAGCCATGCCGAGCTCCGCACAAATTAAATTTGCGTCCCTTAACTGTAAGGGACTCGCAGAATGTGATTAAACCAAGAGAGGAAAAGCAAAATTAAGCACAGAACACCTTTTATGCTTCACTAAGGACGCTATGTTAAGGAAATCGAAAAAACACATTTTTATTAGAAATCATTGAATTATACTCACATTTTTAAGACAACTAAGAAAACAAGAATGTGCGTTTCCATCAACACTTTACTGGCCCAATTAAATTGACATTTTTTTTCATTATTCACATCGCAGATTTGCACATTTTGGATAACAGCCAGTCCTGTTCATCCACTTGACATACAAATTGTTCCTTTAATCATCTTTCACATAATTTCATCAATTATATAATATCTCAACAAATATACCAGTACATTACAAAAAACAGAGTAAAAGTTACAGTAAAAGGCAATTTCACTCTCTCCGTTACTCTACACTTTTTGTTTATACAATTCCCATTCAAGTGACCTTTCTCGCGCAATTAGAGTAACACCTCAATGCCTCATCGCTCAATCCCGACTGAAGTCTGTACATTATCAAAAGTTGCGAACGCATCACAAATTAACCAAGCTGTTTGTCTATCCGAAGAAACTGACACCAAGACCACAGGTGACTCGCCCATACAGCTCAATAGCACATACCTCTAATTCTGGCGTCTCGTACAGCTAACTCTACACGGAGTTGCGTGACAGCAAGTTGCAAAATCCGATCATGATCATCAATGCCGCCGATTTCTAAAGGGTGGAAGAGAAGTTCACGTCTGCTCACCGTCTTCGCAAAAACGAAAAGACACACCAGACATTATCACCAAACTCAACTAAGACCCAAAACATCAGCACTTGACGCCGTCCTCGTCGGATCACAGTTACGACTCATTACAACTGCATTGGTCGGCTCTTCCAGACGGAGTGGCTGCACTCGGCAACGTCGGCTGGCTGTGCCCTACTCCCCCCCCCCCCCATGCCTCCACACTACACCATCCCCGCAACTATGCCGCATGCCCAGCGGTCAGTCGGACACACCACATGGAAAACAAACATACGCAAATGCTTCGACCCGGAAAGAATGGGACTCCTATTCACAAACATTTAAAAAAAAGGGGGAAACCGCCACAATTCAAAACCCTGAGGACTACAGCTGACAACTCAAAACCAACGAAGCAAAATCACAAAATATCAGAGAGAGAGAGGGGGGGGGGAAACAAAGAAAAACCCTACCACTTACCGAACCAAAACAGACTACCGAAAAAAAACTTAAACCTAATGTCAGCTCAATGTATAAAGTAGATGTTTTTTTATTTTTATTTGTATGTTTTTAACTTTAGCAATTGGTTTCCTGGGTTTGGTTCCTTATTTTTTTGTTGCTCATTTTCGAGTGCTTAGTCAGTTTACGTAGTTTGGGTAGAGCAAGGGAAACTCCTTTGCAACTGGAGCTCTGCTCAACTCAAGTTCTTTTCAAATGAAAGGAGATAAGCTCCAGTTAAAGTTCTTTTGGAAGAAAGTAGCTAGCTCACACTACAAAACTCATTTTTCCTGGAACTGTGTTCATTTTGAATTTCTTTTGTCAACTGTTAGCAATACTGTAGTAAAAGGCTGTTAGTAAACTTTTAAGTGACATATATTCATTTGCATTACCGTAAATTAATTTTCAACGCTGTTACAGTTTATTTTAATTAAAATTATCTTCAAGCAAATGCTGCATTTTGATATATTAAGAACAGCATGTACCGGTATATTTCATCTGAAATTAATATTTGAAGTGACTTTCTTATTTTTTCTTTGACTGTTTTCTATTACAAAGGTTATGAAATGGCTAATTTTGCAGTCACCATCCTGTACTTAGGTAGTGATATTTTTCAAGCTGACAAAAAATGTATATCCACGCTAAAAATACATCTTGTACATTTCATTTGTAGTTTGTTGGTAAAGTTAGAAAAAAATTATAATCAATAAGTTTGGTAATGTATCTATTTAAAATGTAAAGTAAAATGTCAGTCAGTAATTCTTTAATTATAGAAATGAGCCACATAAATATTTAAAACCCATTTTTATGATAAGATTTATTTTCCTGTTTAAATAGCACAATATTGACAGTTGACATAATACACATTAGTTGTGTTAGCAATGAATAATAACTTAGCACCTTTCAGCAGTAAGGAAATTCACTATTTTTACTGTCATAAATTTTTATTAGGAAATGCAACAATGCTTCAGTGATTTAACTTTTGCAGGCTTCAGTTTTTAACTTCAGATATGTGCGCACCACATATTCTGAGTGTGTAATGAAAGGAGGTGGGGAAGCTAGGAGTTGGTCACATGGCCCATCTTATCTCGCCAACAACTGTAGTATCGCTTACATGAAAACAGTCTCTGCTCATGTTAGAAGATAAAAAGGTGAAGAGAGAATGTGGCATAAGAGAGAGGGAGAGAGTAGAGCGCAATATTTTCTACACTCGTAAAATGCTTCACACCTGACCTTCAAACTACAAGCACTGCCTTCCCCTTTACGGTCAAACTCTTTCTCTCTCTTTCGCTGTCACATAGCATGCGTGCACACACAAGCTCTCTCTCGCCTGTCTTTCGGCTAGCTATCAGAGATCGATAACTTACTATATTATTTTCTCTCCCATGTGAACATAATCAAACTCAGGAGGGGAAGTATGGCAATGCAGCTGGGTGGTGACATTATAAAGCGCAGGATGAGATGACGGCTAATAACGAAACAGCTTGAGCAGCATGTGTGATGCTTGCAGTGTGTCTCTCTTCTCCGTGTTTCATTGATCGCAGCAGCTGCACACGGCAGTATTGCTTGTTATCACGCATAGGGTTTACGTCCACAGCGTTATTTCTGCAGATATAGTTCGCTCACTGATACAGCCACCATCTTGAAAACAATGGTGAATGTGGTGAAAATCATATTTTTAATACCTACTCTAGTTTAGGGTTAAAAAAATTTTTTGTGAAAACAATAAAAAGAGAGGAGCATGCATGGCCACTGTGTGACTTAAAATTATGTATTCAAGAAGCGTGCGAATTATCACATGACAAAGATCTCGGACAAGGTGCAGATGCGTGCACGACAAGCTAAGTTCCTGAAGTCCTAACAGAAATAATCGAGAAAGGTGAATATTTGCCTGAGTAAATATTTAATGTCGATGAAACTGCTCTGTTATGGAGATGGATGCGAGAAGAGACATTTATTTATACCTGGATGCAAGGCCACAAAAGATTGTATCACTGTTATGGTTGGTTTTAATGCTTCTGGAAACTTGAAACTTAAAGCACTTTCAGTTAATCATTCCCAGAACCGAAGGGTGTTCACGAAAATTGACCCGAGTAAGCTGGAAATCTAACACCAAGGTCTGGACTACACGTGCACTGTTTGGAGATTGGTTTGATGATCATTTTGTTCCTGAAGTAAAGGAATATTGTGCAAAGAATGAAATTACATTTAAAGTGCTGCTTGGATAATGCTTCTGGCCACCCAGAAGAATCAGACAACTTTCATCTTAAAGTATATGCAGGTTAATTAGTGAACATACATTACACAAGCATTCTAAAGGGACCAACATTACTTACCACTGCTACAACCACCAGTTCACCAGTTGATTTGATTGGCTAACCTTACAAAACAAACCAAGTCATCATTCTTAACTGATGAAACTTGTACAAGGACTACTTGCGTGGGGCTCACTGATGTAAACATGTTAACTAGAGTAAAGTTACAATTTACATATTTTCTTATGCCTGAAAATTTTTTTATATGAGGACTGGTAACAAGAGTAATTGATTTTACTTAGAGTAATTGATTTTACTTACAGGGTCCCTCTTGGAATGACCAGTCCATAGGTTCATTGTATTGTTTAGATGGGTCGTCACCGGTGACATCACTGACGCTGTCACACTTTCACTATACTGCAGTCACAAAGTAAAGGGAAGAGCAGCCGACTCCACTCAAATGCTTAACATGTTCAGAGGAATAAAACCTTTAGAAATCTTTGAGATACGGCAAAGGAACACTGCACATGTATAAAAAGTGATTTTTTTTTCAAAGGTTGATTTCAAAATGCTCAGTTTAGTCCAAACTGCCTATAACATCATTTCTGCAGGAGAGATTTACAAACTACAACTTGTAACTTGAAGGTTTACTGGTACAACAGTGAGTTTATTGACTAGTAACTTCCAAAATTATTAAATAATTTTCTGCAAGAATACCCTTGACAAGTTACAATTAGTAACGTGTAAATTTGCTAATGTCATTTGTTTGTTGTTTATTGTGCAGTAGTTTCCCTGGAAATATAATCACTGGCTAGTTCTAATTGTTGATTGCAATTTTTTTTTAAGTTGTGCTTTCTGTGAATATAACAAACTGGTAGTGCTCTTGTCTCATTGTTGTCTATTGTTTCAGATCGAAGAAATGATCACTCCACCTGAACTGTCCCTGTTAGAGAAAGTCAAATCCATGATCAAACGTCTCAGTGAAGCTGAAATGCAGCTTGATGAAACTGTTTTTATGCTTCAGTTGTTTCTTAATTACCATAACTGACATGTACAAAGAAATTTCATACATTGTTATACAATCTGTATTTTGTTACTTAATTAAAAGTTGGTATTGCTGTGTCGAGAGGAAACAATGTGGTAATTCTTAGCTAGGGTGCCTGATACCACATATGCCTTTTGAAAACTTCTCAGCAGCAACGGTTAATGTCTCGGTGAAATGTACAGTAGAACCTCGTTAATACAAACCCTGTTAATACAAAGTGATTTTTATTCCCCTTGGAATGTGACAAGAAATGAAATTACTTTAATATTTAATAAAAATTTTGTTTATGCATTAAAATATGCAATATCAAGATCTCAAGTAAAAGGAAGTTATTGTGGTGAAAAGACTATCATTGATTCGTGGGGATAAACAGAGTGACCAAAATTTTAGAAACTTTGTAAGGTTTTAGTGAACACCTGTTATTACAAACCTCATTATTACAAACAGGCAAAATTTTGGTCCCTTCAGGTTTGTATTAAAGAGGTTTGACTGTATTACTATCTATTTATATAAACAAAGTCCATTACTTTCTGAATTTTAGAACTTATATTTTTGCCGTTTTATAAATAAAAGTTTGAAAATCCAGTGATTTACATAATCTGAACTATATTAGAAGTTTCAGCTGTGTACAATATTATAATTTTCATTAGCTACATAATTTTATCAAGGTAGTTAACCTGTTGTGATTATTTTTCAAAAACTGTTTTATCAGAAATTCAGATACAGTAGTTTTTTGTGTGTTATTTTCTCACAATACTTTTGAGTTCAGGTAATCAAAGAAAGCTGCCAGAATTGTTAACATATATTCAACTCTTGACTATCTGCTGAGGTGTATCCACTATGCTACTTATTCGTAGCACCTTGAAAAGTATATATTTTTAAAATTACTGTAGTGTAATCTTAATTTTACCAAAATCTGGAAAGTACGTCTTTTAATGTGGGTTGCCACCTTACGTGTTGAATTTTCTATTTATAAATCATTTAAAAATTTTTATTGAACTTACTAAAATAATACTATTGTTATAGCACTGTAACATTTTATAAATGCCTTTGGTATTAGTCTGTATTTTTACACGTGCATTACCTGTTGACTCTGAAAAGGCGAGAATATATTAGTATGTTGAAAATAATTTACTGGTCAGATGTTACAGATTAATGAGTTTTAGCAAGGTATTGTACTTTACTAGAATGTGATAATGAGACACATTATAATATGTGTTTTTAAAATAACTTATCGTAACTGTAGTGTAGTCTGTTAGGTGTTGATATATGGTGCAAGAGGTCCTGGGTTCGAATCCCGGCTCAGGCGTGGATGTTGTCATCAGCTTTTTAAGACCCCGTTGTTAAAGATGCTGCAATACCCTTCCACCTTTAAACAACTTAGCAATTAAAAAAATAGTACAGTAATGCCAGCTTGGCTTGCGATGTCCCACCTTAAGATACAACAGTGGAGACAGCGTTTAGTTTTTACAATGCTACAACATCAATTAAACAGTATTGTGCTCTGCGGCACCAATTTAATGATTCTGTAAAAAAAATTTCGGGCACCTTCAGTTTATAAATAGCTTTTCATTTCCTTTTGTTAACTTTTCCTCAATATAATAGTACAGTAATTAAATATTTGTTTTGCAGGCTTTACTATTTATTTACAATTCAAGTTCTTCCCCCACCAAATCCACTTAACCCTCTTTGGTAGTTCATTGTCAGAGTTCTCTCTTATGGCCATTGCCTCCATACCTAGCTTCACTGCTGCCTAGCTTGTGTGCAAGGTACGTGACATGTTTCACTGGAAGCTGCACTCTGAAGATAACCGTTTTTCCCTGGGAACGTGCCTCGGCCATTTGTTCCTGGAACACGGCACTGCCTGCATTGTAGTTTTGCAGTTGCCTGAACCTTTGTATGCACCCAAGTAATGTCTTTTGCCTGTCTACAGGCATTTCCTGTCTGCTTTGGCACGTTTGGAATAGTCTGCAGTTTCTAGCTGCAACTCTGGAACTTTGAGCAGTAGCTACCATTATGAGTTTCTTAGCTTGGTGTGACCTTGGTACGAAGATTTTTGATTCCTGACACCTGCAAATCATGATGTACTGGGAAGATGATGTGGAATGGAACATTATTAGGGACTTACATTAAAATTTATTCACATCTGCGAGTTCAAGTTCAGTTTCCCAATTTGCGATGAACCCCAGTTTCCGACACATTTTTGTCTCCTCAATATGAGTCTTCATACAAATAATGTAAAATAATATTTGAATATGTCTTTCAGCCCAATTGTCAGATAAAATCTTTTTATACCTTTTAATTTTCTTTAATCAACACAGCTGCTGCCTCTAGAAAAATCATACTGCTTTGAAAATGCAATTGGATAAATTCAGAAAAGAAATTGTTTGTTAATCTAATTAAATTTTGATTTTGGTACCAAGTGCATGCATGAAAATATGTAAAATCAAATTGATTTAAAATTAACATTTTTAAGAAAATGTAACTATATATTTTTTATTGGAAGCTGTAACATTTTGTGATGCAGTGTTGATTTTTTTTACCTAGTAACTACCTAAATAAATTTGATTTTTTGTATTATTCAATATTTGAACATTCATAGTACATAATGTTATTTAAACAACCTATAAACTAATACTGTACCTACAATTAAAAAATACAGTGAACATAGCTACTTTTGCGTTCATAACACCAACATGCAATTAATAACAATTTTAAGGTAGAGGAACTAAAAAAAAAATTAAGAAATAGCCACTATTTTCGATTATTCGCTACGTTGGTCCCCCTCAGCGTGGATAATGCATGGATAATCAGGAGTTGTCTTGTACACAGTATAAATTAATAGATGTTCATGTGTAAATATGTTTAAGCAAGAGTCAGGGGTGTAGGACCCAGGGGGGGGGGGCATATGCCCTCCCACCTTTGCAGAAGGAGGGACAATGCCCGTCCAACTTGTAGTCTCAAACACATATTCCTTTTCAGATTTATATCATATTTACATCTATGTATACATTTTTTTAACTCAAAATATTTTCGTTGCTGTGTACACTAGATATGTAAGAATTCCGATGTGTTTTTTATTTAGGTAAAACTCTTGCAGAATGGTAGTTTTAGGACCTTGAAGTCTGCTAGGGGCAACCACCCCATCCCAATGGCATTCCTTTACCTCCCAGTTTCTTTCCTTCAGGCATCATCCCTCCCTTTTTAATGATGTGCATTCTCCTGGCTCAGTGTAACAAAGTGTGACGATGTCTTGTAAGCGACATGGAAGTGCCGTGCGTGCTTTGGATATGTGAACAGATGAGTCACTATCTTCGGTAAGTAAATACAAGAATACAGTGTGGCTGTTAAAATTTTCCAGTGGAATTTACTATTGTAATTGTTTTATCAGACAAAACTAAAATTTAAACAACTCAGGTATTTGCTAAAGTAACTCACAATTGTTTAGAAATTTTTTTGATGCAATACAGTATGTTAATAGTAACACATTTAATGGTAAGCTGAAAAAATGAAATCGCTACATGGGAGTTTAAAATATTTTCCATCCTTTTTCAGTTATCTGTTGCATTTGTTTGCTACAGATTTTTTACATGTACTTTGACATGCTTATAGCGCCAAATTTTAAAGGCCTTGACAGTAGTTTACTTGCCAAACAAGCTAGATATTTTACGTTAATTTTGACATAAATACATTATGCATGCAAATATTGTTATGAAACATAAGTTGAAAACTCCCTATCTTTGTACAAATGTAAAGAATTTTGTAATTAATTTCTTTTAATCTGAAAGTACTAAAAAAAGCAAAGTTAAGTGCATTCCACAGTCTTTTTGCTCCTTTGTATAGTTTATAAAGTGGCACGTTTGAATTATGCACCTTCAACATTTTTATTGGATTAAAAGAACAATAAATACCATAAATGTAGCATAAATAATATTATACATCTGCCCTCCATAGTCGGCATCAACAAGAAATAATTTTCAAAACACAATTAAATTAAAGGTAAAAGCATAGATATATGTATTTCGCTGAAACTTTTATGTAGAAAGAATTTAAATGCTCTCTTGTGCAGTAGGGATCTGCTGGTTTTTTTTTTTTTTTTTTTTTTTGTGGTAAAACGTTTATCCAAATTTAAATATTTTTATCTAAACATTTACAGAGCATGTATAAGTATCAGAAAAAAATATCAACAATGAAAGCAAATAATTGTGAATAACACTGCAAAATTGACACATATAATTTAGTATTTTCCGCCTTATATTATAGCTGGCTCAAAACTTGAACGACTGTAATTCCTGTCATTCTAATAGGCCAGCATTAAATATTCAAATAGAAAACTGGTCCGAAAGAGACTGAGTAACAGACCTCTAAAATGATTTGCCTCAAGTTACAAGAATCCTTTCCTTACAAATTTGTTTCACATGTCCTCTATACATTTGTATTTTATTGTTTCTGATGTCTGCACTACTACTCCTTCTTCCCCTTCTATTTTTATTACTTGATATTGAGTGAGTGAGCTGCTGTTCACGGTTCTACTGATGTGGTTGCCCCATATCTGATTTGGCAGTTTCATTGGACCCTATTCTGAGTCCTTCTATTAAAATAGATAACAATGCTAAATTTTGAGTATGGGTTTGTGTATAGCTAATGGCAAACCATAAAAAAAAATTTCCCACCTAAAGTTTAGTTATTTTCATATTAGTGGCTGCTGCGTCGAAGTAGCAACAAGAGAAAGCATGCAAAGCAATGATAGCAGTAATTAGTTCACTCAGGTACTTAGCATGCTCAGGAAATGAAATTATTGCCCATGATGCTGTTGATGGAAACTTGCAACTTTTGTTGCATGAAAGAGAATCAGATGTACCAGAGCTGAAGTCATGGCTTTTGCACAGAGACAACTGGCTTAGTCCAGTCGTACAAAATAAAATTTTGCAGATTATATCCAGTAAAGTTCTCATAAATATTGTAGATGAAATTTCGAAGTCACTATTTATTGGCATTATTGTAGATTCTGCAACTGACATTTCTGGTGACGAGCAGTTTTCTTTGTGTGTGCACTGTGTCTCTCCAGATTTCCTAGAGATAAAATAATTTTTGTTGGCATGTACAACCCACCAGATTCTGCAGCAAGTACTCACAACTATGATAAAAGACATGCTACTCAGAATGACAACAAGCATTGACAAACTACGAGGTCATTGTTTTGATGGCAAAGCCAATATGTCAGGTAGTGAAGTGGTGTACATAAATGCCTGACTGAAGAATTTCCTAAAAGCTGTTTTGTATATTGTTCAAACAACACTCTTGATCTCGCTTTGCAAGAAATTGCAAGAAAAGAGGAAGGAATGTGCGAAGCTTTGGTGATATTTAAGGATACCTCATATTTAATATTAGAGAGTGTGAAAAGGAAATTGATTTATTCACATATTATTTACCACCATGCACGACACAAGACTCTGATTCAGTGAAGAACATACAACACCTTCTTCCTCATTGTCCTACACGATGGGCTGTCAGAATACATTCGTTGAAGAAATTCAGACAGAACTATGGACATGTACAATCACCTCTGGAAGAAATCGTGAATGGAAATTTATCAAACGAGAGAAAATCTGCTCTAAGGGGATATATTAAAAGGCTTAGAAAAACGGTAACCTTGTTTTTCATCACAGCTGCAAGAAACATTTCTTGCCCCTGTGAAATGCTAGCAAAGGTATAGCAAGGTCCAGATTTCTGTGCAGCAGGTGCTAAAAAGGCTGTTGATTTACGTGTGCATACACTTTTAGGATTTATATCTGAGACAGGATTTCCTAAAACTTATGAAGAAGCAGAAGAACTTTTCCAAAAAGTTCAACTTGAAGGAATTAGTTGAGAAGAAAACTGTTACAGTACCCCACAAGTTATAAAATACCTTCAACCCAAGCTCCTCAGTCAGTTTCACACCCAAAGTAAAATAAGGAAAGAATTTTATGAAATTGTGGACCACCTCATAAATGAGCTTAAAGAAGATTTGATCAAGCTGGAATGAAGAAACAGATCAAATTTGAAAATGCCATACTGTCTTCTATTAAATAAGGCCCTCTGTCTCCAGAATATTGGCAGCTAGAGTTAGGTGAACATTCACTTGATGCATGTACAACTGCTCATGTTGAAGACTTGTCATCCCTGAAGAAAATATCAGTGGAGTTGTTCATGTAGCAAGAAAACTTAAGAATGAACCAGCAATGGTGCAAACATTGCTGGGAGACGTTAAAAAATAGATAGTGCTCATCCTTACTGTACCAGCCTCTGCAGCTTCTTCAGAGAGATCTGTTAGTGATTTAAGATGCTGGAAAATATATATTTGCGAGCAAATATGACACAAGAAAGACTTAATCACTTATAAGTTGCTCATATTCATGGCTCAAGATTATCTTCACTTCAACTGCATGACATTTTAAGAGTTTGTTTCTAGGACATTAGAGAGAAAGTCAACACTCGGCAATTGCAAGGTTTCTAAATAATTTTGCTGAGATAGCTTGAACATTTTTACAAGATAGGCATATTTTTGTAACTTATTGAATGTTTTCTATTTTTATGTGTGATGGATTAAGACTGAGCATATTTTTGTAACTTATTGAATGTTTTCTATTTTTATGTGTGATGGATTAAGACTGAGCCACAGTTTTTTTGTAAATTATTCCTTGTATATGGGTATGCATTTAATGTAGGTTTGGAGTTCTGTCGGAGGTAGGCTTCTTATTTGTCTGGCACTCAATTTGACTCTTGATGCAAAAATGTATTCCCAATATCAATAAGTGAATGTAGAATAAAATAGTTTTTTTTTAACTGTGTACTTTATCATGTATGTAAAAAGCAGTTTGTAAGGTGTGTTGCTTGCATACAGTCGTGTTACTAAAAAGTAGTTTTTTAAGCTATATACACCACGTGTTTGCATGTAAGAAGTTTATTTTTAGATGTTTATTCTTCAGTGTTTGAAAAAAAGCAAGTATCGTTGTGAATGTAAAAAGCAACTCTGCAGCGGTAATAGTAATTTATATGGTTACTGTGATGCTATACACGAGTCCTACAGCATAATAGACAAGATCGTGGATATTATGTGCTGTGCGTAATGTTAGACCATTCACCAATTTGCCCGTGATATTGCCTTAACTTGTCAAGTCTTGGAGAGAGAGAGAGAGAGAGAGAGGTTTTAACTTAAGTAAGAAGTCTGAATGTGAGCAGTTGTATTCAAACATTACTCTGCTGGAAATAATCTATCATTATCGTAATTTTTTTTAGGTACAAGAAAATTTCTTTTTCATCTTCGTATGTAAATGAAATTTAATGTGTGTATAGGTAAATTTTTCTCATACTCTTAAAGTATTAGGAAAGAATGTACTGGTATCTCTAAATATTTTTGTCCACCATCCTGGAAAAGGCAACGCTTCCCAAAAAAAAGTAGAAGTGGCCTTCCCTACCTAAAGAAAGTGAAACCTCACCTTGAAGAAAGGCACTATTTTTTTTTTTACATTATCTCAACATCTCTTCAAATGTTAACAGAACACTTTCATGTCCTTCTATGAAGCACACATTGAAACCAGTTATTACTGTCCCAGTTAGTCTGAATGATGAATAAAAGAAAACAGAATGGACTCTGGCTCTCTAAACAAACAAAAAATACATTTCAACAACTTTGAAAGCTCCTGTTTTGCAGTTGTGTTCTTCATGTTGCAGGTGAACCATGCCGACTACTGAAGAGCGTGCTGAGCTTATCCTGCTCTGCGGAACATGCATGATCACCTGCAGCTGTGCTTTGATGTTTCAGGCAAACATATTGAACACATTCTATGATTTACTTCACTCACATTTAGGCTAAGTTGTTCTTCCAATGATACAGGTCTTTTGGGCCACCTGTATTTGTTCATGTTGGAACATGTCCACAACAATATTATCATTCGTATAGTTGTAGTGACTAGAGTGTATACATCACTCGCAGTACATGTCAACATTGTTAGAAACACAAATACATTGTGTATTTGACTGTGCGGTTAAAAAATTACTTCCCTAATAAGAACCAGTGGGGGGAAAACTATTATTTTGTTACTATTAACTTTCAGCTTTACTGTGCACTTCATATATTAGGTGTAGCATTAATTGCCTACTAAATATGTTATGTACATGAACATTTTTCTCTAATGTGCTCACATAGTCGCATAATGCATCTCCTGCCTTGAGCTGTTTTTCCCATTGGAGGCTTAGAAGCAAAGGAGTAGCACGGGTGTCCTTGATGCATACTTCCTGTACCACATTGCAGTAAAACACCAAGACTGAACTAGTGAAGAAGTTTTTTACCGAACAGTTTATATTATGGTGTTGTAAGCTGTGACCTTGACCATATAACTTAATTTATTAAAAGTTGGTACACAGGCGGTTCGGTATAAAGTGAGCATTCAAAAAGCCTTGCTTAGTTCCTATTTTCAGCCAGCTTGTATCTTCTGTTGCCAGTTAGCATAAACATTTCCACGTGCTCTCATTTGCGTCTTTATTTACGTAGACTTGTACAGTTTTTGCATGTATATTCCACTGCTCAGAAAATTACTATTTCCTTAATTTACTCATTAAATAAATGGGTGGTGAATAATTGCTATAGTAATCTTAGATATTATAAATACCTGCGAGTTTATATAATATGGGTGAGATAGGTTTATGACACACTATTAACTATTGCAGCTACAAATCATGTAAACAAATGTTGGCCTAGAAAAATTATATTCTAATTGAAAACACTATACAACTACTAACAAACATTTGACACAATGGCATCAGTTTTAGTACTGCCACATATCTACTGTATATCAGTCATAAATAGTTTTAGTACTGCCACATATCTACTGTATATCAGTCATAAATAGTTTTAGTACTGCCACATATCTACTGTATATCAGTCATAAATAGTTTTAGTACTGCCACATATCTACTGTATATCAGTCATAAATAGTTAGTACTGCCACATATCTACTGTATATCAGTCATAAATAGTTTTAGTACTGCCACATATCTACTGTATATCAGTCATAAATAGTTTTAGTACTGCCACATATCTACTGTATATCAGTCATAAATAGTTTTTTTTTTAAGATATGGTGCACTGCCATTTTTAATTTACATCATTTACTCTGCTACGAGCATTCCAGAAGACGTATCAACGTTTGTAACATTTCATGCTTTAGAGGTTAGTCTACTTCTCTTCATCTTGTTAGATAATAAATTACTTCCTAGTTACTTCATATTTGTTGGGCGATGGAAAAAAGTTTAATTTCTTATCTTCCAGCAAATGTCAGAAAATATGCAAGTTATTTTATTATCTAACCGTGTACGTGTACCAAGCCCAAAATGTTTAAATGAACGGAGTTCAATGGGCAGGTGAAAAATTTCTTTGCGCAGTGGGTATTGGAAAGTTGGTGCATCTGTACAAGTGTAGTACTTGAATTAACATTTAGAGCATGAAATGTCAAAAATGTTTATATGCATTCAGAAATGCTCGTAGCATGAAAAATACTGCAAACTTAAGATGGCCTTGCACCATTCCCCTTAGTATATAAATTGGGAAGGGGGGGATTGCTGTTTTGTAGTTAGATGTGCAGTAATTCCTAATACAAATGCTGTGGCAATCAAAACCTAACAATTAACAATACCAATTGCTTCCCATCGTTCGGAAATTGTATTCATAAACAGTCATTCCTAATACTTTTGAGTGTGTGATAAGAAACCATTTTGACTGCACAGTTGACAAAACACTCAACGAACTACGCTTCAAACGCACAAACTCAGACCATCTCTCGGAATTTTAAATGAAATCTACACCTGCGGAGTGCTAGCTGATGCAGTGTACTGTGCAGACAACTGTAAATTCCCAGCTACCGGGTCACGTTACTTTATGATGGTGCTTACTAAGTAAATAAGGAGCGAAATACCAGACTTCATGCAACGCAAGGGTAAACACATTGCAGAAGTCAACAATCTTTGCTTTTGTGAGTGACATCTCGTTGCATTTAAGTGAACTAAATACATGGCTTTAATCCAAATATCAACTGGTGCACAACACACTGTTTGATCATATCAAAGTGTTTTTAGCCAAACTCAAACTTTGGGAGTCACAACTCGGAAAAAGCAACTTATTTCATTTTCATCATCTTACAAAGTACAACTGATTGCCTCTCTGTAAATAGTATGCCAAAAAATTAGCCGTGTTGCAATAGAGGTTTAAAGGAAGATTTTCGCAAGTGCCAGAGTTTGTTAGATTTGTTTTCAACGACATTCAGTGTTACTGTTGATCTGCCAGGCTCAGTACAAATGGAGATGCTTGAGCTTCAAAATACTCTTCTTTGAGAGAAACATTCTTCAATGTGCCCTTTCTTACATTTTATAAAGACTACACTTTTGCAGCCGAATTTCCTAACCTCTACCGGCATGCTTTGAAGACATACTTGTGTGAACAGTTGTTCTCCAGAATAAAGCACGTCAAGTATAAGACAAAAGTAGATTAATTAAGTACCAACATCTTGAAAATACTCTGCGCATAGTGACTTCCAACATTGCTAAGCTGTCATTGAAAAATTTTGCCAATTTTATTTTGCTCTTAAAGTAGAATTGTTTTTATGAAAGTTTGAGTAAAGATCAACTGTGTAGCGTAATATACTTCTATGCAATATAGCTAGAGCCTGAAATTTTTGGTGAAAAGAATTCTGCAACAGTTTATTTCAGTGCGTTACATGAACATCTGCAGCTGCGCTTCATGGTGATTGGCAGAATGTATTATTGCACAGGCGTGGCTCATTTGACTGTGCCAACAGGAACAAGGTTACTGCGACACCACACTTCTGTGAGTTGCTGGTAGAACCCTAGACGCAGAGAGTTACAAACAGCCAATCACTGGCCATGAAGCAGAGCTGCATGTGTGCACATAAGGCGTTGAAACAAATTGTTGCAGAATTATTTTCACCAATAATCGTGGGCTGTAAATATAGCTTAGCAATAAGTTGGTTCCTGTAAAATGTTAATTATTTATCATGTTGAGTTTTAAGTTTGAGCTGGGCTCAGCCCGAGTTGACGTATGACTGCCCTTATTGTGTTGCTTCCCCCCGCCCCTTTTTACTTCCGTTGGTGGCGCCCCCACCTCTTTTCTGCAGTTCGTGCCGTGCCCAGCTCAAGTTCATGTTTTATTTAAAATAGATGGCGGGCCATGAGAATGTTCCCCACAGGTCTGATATTGAAGATCCATGTTCTAGAAGGTCACGGGATGGCTGGCCTAAATTCTGAGTTATTCTGTTGTTTCCATGGTCGGGAGTATTGATTTTGTTGTGTAATGATGACTGACAAAGGGTAACGCAATGTCCTGATTAGACAAGAGGTGAAACACTGCTGGCCTTGTAGGAAGCATTGTGTGGTTTGCCTGTTCTCACCAGTTTCAAGCCAGAGCTGTGTTGAGGCATGGTCATGTTGTAAGCTCAACAAATATCTACGTGAAGTGAGCGAGGACATTTAGCCTCTACCAGCAGTGCTCGTAGCTTAATCTTTCTGTTACCTGTTTTTCGGACTTTTGTTTCATAAACCTTAAATTCCTTCTTTTAAAATTAGTTTCTGCCAGTGGGAAGAGGCAAAGAGGACCATGAGGCAATTGAGCCCACATCCTTCGTAATTTTTGTAGCCGCAAATGTTACGTTGTTTGCTGAACTTATCAGTGCCATTTTCGAGTTGTAAACTTTTATGTATGTACAGAGTGCTGTCATTGCGTAGCCTGGTTTCGTCAATAAATTTATATTTATAGAAGTCACTCCACATTAGAATCCAAGACACAGCTACTTTGCTATAGTGCTTTTGTTCCAATGTAAACAAACGAGGTCAATTTTATTCCGCCGCAAAAGCTAGCGATTGGCAGCAGTCACTATACTGATGGGTGGCTGCAGGTTAACCTACTTATAGAAGGTCTAACACAAATCACTCCTGTATTATTAAACTTGTACGTGTACTTACTTTTCTGGCACATCATCACCAGCATTTATCAAAGCCTTGAAGCCATTCGAGGGCACTATAAATGTTTAAATAAGTAATTATTTATAGTTGGAGGTTCATTACGCTAGAAAAATTAGTGAACTTTACTACACATAGCAGTTTTAGCAAAACCGTCACACGTACTGAGCACACTTTTGTCCCGTTTTCTCTTCTTCCCAGATGTCACAAGTTTTCCTTTTTCCTGGAATTTCTTTTGCTCACTGAAAATACTGACAAAGCTCACACTCATCTCTCGGCAGTAATAGCAGCTATTTCCTTCACAATCAATGTATGATACTGTTGACAAAGATAGTTAAAACATTCTGAACAATTTTCTTTTCACCACTCTTTTAACAGTTTGTCCCCAAGGGTGTTTCCTGACACCAGCAAACGATTCTTGATAGTGACACGCTATACTGGTCGACTGAAACTGTCAGGTAGGAGTCTCGACTCATCAACATGTCAGCAACCAAGAGAACATGTTTTGTTCACTGCTCACGGTGCGTGCGAGGGTTACATGTAACAACTAGCCTGATGCTTTAACAGCAGCAAGGGGAAAACTATTCATATAAAACACCCACCCTAAAATAATAGTAGGAAATATGGTTCAAAAATTCTTCTCTCTTTGATCGTTCAGTTACCTACATTTCATCGTTTACAAGGCCTTCTGTCCAAGCTGCACTTTCAGCCCGACTGAAGACAAGAGCAATGGGAGCTCCGGAAACTTTGTGATAGACTTGTCTGAGGCAAACTACTGTGTCTTCATCTTTGTGACGTGAAGTCTTTTATGTGTGTAAGGTTGCAGTCATGTCATCCTGCACCTTGTTTTTGTCTCAGAACAATAATTAAGCCTCTGTGCTGTCTTAACTGTGGTATCCTGGGTTTACTCAATTTACTTTGGTTTATAGTTTGGTTATGTGTTCTGAAAAGTAGATTTGCATTAGTATTTGTGATGACACACACATAATTGCCTATCTTTTTTTATATTTTATTATTTTTATGTATTAATATGTTAAACTACAACCAAACTTATTGCTTTCGTGCATTTCTGGGGCAACGTAGTACAATAATGGTATACGTTCACTATATTTTGCTTAATCATGAGGCAGATCAATTTATTTATTATCTTCAAGTAAATATAACAGAATAATAAAATGCTGTATCTACCTGACAATATGAAAAAGTGTAATAGAGTAATTTTTTAGAGTACGGGAGGTCATGTAAAAATTATGATTAAAATCAGATAGAAACCTTCATGAACCTTCCTTTTAAGAGAAGATGCTTTCAAGGGGAATAAAAGCACCTTGTGCTTAAGAAGAGTTTACAAGATGATGTTTATTTGTAAAACCCAATTTTTTCACGTATACCTTATCTCCGTAAATAATTGACCTAAGAATACAGTTCTTTCAAAGAAAGGTGTAAAACAATAGATGTCACATTTTCCTTTAGTCTTAATTAATGTATTTGGTGAACTTGGCAGTAAATATTACATTTTTAGAGTTTCAGCACCGTCTGCTTAAAGTGGCAGTTTGCACGTTCGAGACCAGAAGTTTGGAAGTGGTAAGGATGGGACAGCACACGGAGCTGATGCGAAGTCTCCTCGACAGTAGTTGGTCTCTATGAAACAATCATTGGTGACACCATCATTTTATGACATTAATATCAACAGTTTAAAGGTGTCTTGCACATGCTTATATCTTCTATAAGATCATGCACCTAAAGTTTCATGCCTAAAAAGGACCTCAAAATAATAACCAATTTTCGTCTTTTTCAGGTGTGAGAACTGGAGGACCTGAAATGGGTAGGCAAGGGAGAAAAACTACATCCTAGCATATAATCCTTTATCTTTCAACACGTGCAATATCATATCACACTGTTATGGATCTAACATGTATGTACAATCCTCGATAGTGCTTAAACCCATTGAGATATCTAAGTAATTTTTTTTATTCCAGAATGAAGCTTAAGAAAATGCATATTACCCACTTTTAAAATTTTCCGTAAATTCGAAAATTAAGACTGTAAAATGTGTTTTCAATCAACCCTCCAATTTTTCAGCGAGAATTTTTTTAATGTGAAAATGTGTTTTGGTAATTTTTTTTTGTGAATTTCAGCCCGTCCTCTTTGGGCATACGTGTATTATGCAATAAGAAGTTTAGATACCATACAGGACCTGCTGAACTGTAGTAGCCTGTGTGAAACTGATCTGAAGAAGTTATCCGTTCCCTGTGTCTCTGGCTAAAACTCACAAATTCCTATGGTTGCACCATTAGAATGTAAAGGGCTAAATGGAGAGGAAGGGATGCCACTGTAACATGTGTGATATCACAACTCGGGCCCGCCCAGAGGATGGGGCAACTGCCCACACGCCCGCGGTCTCAGAGGGCCCAAGATGGAAAGGGTAATCTAGATATTTTTGAAGATATTTACAAATGAGCAGGTAGTAGACTCCTGGGAGTGCCAGGAATTTTTCAGGGTGGGCATGTCACAACTTGTTTGTTTACATTTCACGTCACATTTGTCGCTAATCAACCATAGAAGTGAACAAAATATGATAGGCCTTGCACATTTTTAACTTACCTTAAGTCTTTAACACAAAAAATGCAAAAATTTAAATATGCTTTCTGCTTGAATACATTTGAGCCCTTTCTACCAATTGGACAGGCTCCCATGTAAGACCTTCAATTTCTTACTGTTTTACAAAGCACCTGCGAGTCAAAGTAACAAACATGTCTCATCAAATTAATTGTGACCTACTGGAGATTATCTTCACACAATTGAGTAAAAAATGCAATAGTGAGAATTTTTAATATATATTTTAAACTTATTTTACAGATCTTACCATTAAACCACCCTTTCAGTTCATATGAAACAAAACCCGTTGAGAATCAAAAATATAACTGGCAGGTACAAATTAAGTTTCTTTGATCAGCAATCACAGGATAGCTAACCGCCTGAGGTACGCTATAATTACAACATTTCAAGTTCGGCCGATGTCGGTCATAAAGTTTCATCAAGGTTACAAATTAACTGTGAACTATGTAAATACTGGTTCTGCTACCTCTGGGAATTAGAGCTAACCTAAAAAAAAAAAATTACATTACCGTTGACACAACCTAAACAATCCACAAAGAAAGCTAAACAACCAAGTATTAAAAAAAACTAGTATCCTTGAAGGAATAAAACGGCGTATAGTTTTTGTTGGACACCATTCAGTTTAACACGCATCACTTGCACTGCCGTCCCGCCATGTTGCACGCGATCTGACCCGCTTTGCCAAGCCAAGGCCTCTCGCTCAACGAGCGTCCCGTCACTTGCGGCCGAGAAATAGTGGAGAGGGGAAGGGGTCGGTCATGGTATATTACTCTCGTTACCACAGGCGGTGGCTACGCGGGCTTCGCAGTGCTTAATATCTATTTTTCAAACACAATGGTTGGCAGGTAGCAGATCATTATTTTCGCAGTCAAAAGTTGCTTCGCGCCCGTTCTAACTGAAAACATACGCATTACAAAGACACGTGTCAATTCTTGCAGTGCATAATGTACCGCGCGTGCGCATAACTGGAAAGGTTATTTAGTACAAAACGTTTTCGAAGTTCCGCGCAAAACTACTACTGACAGAACGTCAGCGGTTAAGTGACGTTTAATATTTACATAGAAGTGAATTACGTCAATAAACTAACATTAACCTCCTCAACATGACCGATCAACCAACCAGCAGTAGTCAGGTAAGCCAAATACTGGGTAAGCCAAATATTTGTAACTCAACTAACCAAAATAAAAGTGTTACCAACTTGAAAGGGGGGAATAAGTACCTGTACAATTTATTGCATTAATGTTATTCAAAAATATTATTGAAATAAGATGTGATGTGTTACAAAACATATTTTTGAAAGAATAAGGTAAATGTGAACATCTGTTTCAATAATAAATTTATAATTCCATAGCAGAGACGAAAATTAAAAAATTGCAAATGCTTATTCGAAAATAGAAATGATAGAATGATAGTTATTTTGAACATTTAAACTACATTGTTCAACACAGTCCTATAATTTTGAATTTTTGTACGCACGGTAGCCTTGATAAACACGGTGTATTTACGTATTAAAACAACGCCCACGCGTCAATCGTTGCCTTTTTTTTTTTTTGGCGGGATTTATAATTCGTGAGGAAATAGGAATTATTAATCCCACTTAATAGCTTTCCTTATATTATTGCAATTTTGAATATGCCTTTAAGATGGAAAGTTCGTATTTATTTGCATTTGTTTAATGTTTGCTATAACTTTTATTTCAAATTTTTTTTCTACTGCATGTCTCGAGGCTGTATACCTCCAGAAAATGTAAAACAAATAATATTTATGCAGACTATCCATTTAGTGATGACTTTTGAGATAGCTTACACTGTTCTCGTGACACACAATAGGCGTGTTCGAAATGGTTTATTTGGGGATTTAGGGTTTAGGAATTTTGGGTGTATGGTTTCGAACGTCAAAGGTTAGCGCTGCATGTGGCAGAATCGGAAACTAGAGGTTTGATGTAGTTTCGATGTTGTTTTGTTACCTCTCTCATATCCAGGTTTACGAAAAGTCACTTCTTTGCCCGGGTAGAGTAAAATTTTAACTCGTTATGTTTACAAACTGATACGTCCGAGGGACGAATGTTTGGTTTAATAGGTGAATCTAGCTATTTGCTCACATTTATTTACCACAAACTAACTAATTTGCTACGATACAGCAAACTTTGGTGACTAACTATCTCCAACAGATTAGTTTTTGTAAAAAAATTCTGTTGTATATAAATTATACCTTTACCGCACACAGACATTATAAAATAACGACTTCTTTCACTTATTCTATCCTTTCAATAAAAATATAATTAAAAAAAAACGTTACTAGCAATTTTTTACTAGGTATATTACAAGGTAGGAAAATTATTTTTTAATATAAATATGTATTATAATTGTTTATACACAAAAAATACAATCGCGATGTTTTGTTCTATAGTTATATAATGCTTGTCGTAGATGGTTATTAATAGTTTCGGTTGAAATACGGGACCATAACGCTTGAATCAACAACAGCAGACGACTTTACGGACCTATTTGGGGATTTAGTGTGCTACTCTACCTCAGTAAATTTCAACCCTAAATCCCCAAATTTTTAGGCCCTAAAATTGGTCACGTGGTCGATTTAGGTACCTAAATGGCAGTCATCTAGCGGATTCGAACACGGCTAATCTCGGTGCATCACCCATTCTACACGCGGCGCGTAATCCGCTGAACAACTACATTTGAGAGGCTAACGTGTTTACGGTGAAGTAAATATACAGTTTCATGTAAGTTTTGATAAATTTAACAGCAACTTATGTGCAACAATTCTCAGTATTTTGTGATTTGTTGCACAATGTAAGACATTTTTAGCTCTAAAATGAACCTGAGATGTCCATTTCAGCATTTTTAGTACCAAGTTTGTCTTGTGTATTGCCACAAGTAATAGAATATTACAAATTATTGCCCATAAGTTGTTGCCAGATTTATCCAAACTAATATAAAATGGAGTATACTTAACTAACGCACCACTGCATCACACAACAAACATATTTTCGCGTTTGAATCGATTGGTAATGCGGTCTACAAGTTGTTGCAACGGAACATTTGCGTTTACATGCAAACGCGAAAATTAACTTGTATTAACGAAGTTGGCCCTGTCGGCCGGGAATTTCTAATTTTTTTTTCTTTACTTTAGTCGAAGATAGAAATTGAGTGTCCCAATATAGGCTATTATTGACCTCGTTGTGAGCAGAAAACAATGTTTTTGAGCAAATCGAAACAAATATCTTTCTTTTGCAAGAAAAAATTGACCTCAGAAAAAAAACATCTTAGGTCTAAGAATTTTCAAGCGTCTACTAGTCTTCAAGTTATCATCACCGGTAGGCTACATGTTTTTTTTTAAATATGGTACCTACTGAATTTTGTTTACATATATGTTAATAGGAAAATAGTGTGATACTACGTGAACTCGTTACATATATGCCCTAGATTGCAAACCCAGGCCTGCCTATGTTACAAACGGAAATTACCGAACACCTTGCCACTGTAAACGAACCTTAGTTGTAGGTAACCTTCCTTGCGACTCTGGTAGCCAAAAACTGTATGCTACGACGCCAAGTGTGATAGTTCATCTGAAGCATCTGTCGTACTGTGATGAATTAAATACCAACAGCAACGGCATGTTTCGGCCGGCGGTCTGTATTTTATGTAAATATGTTCTTCCTTGCGTGCTGTTTCACAATTTCCCAGAGTGCGTTATCCAATGTGATGAAATCTGGACTTCCGAGGAGCATCTCTATAATGAAGTGCCCCCCTCACTCACTCACTCATTCTCCAACGCACAGCCCAAACTGGAGATATGACGTTTTGAAGGTGGCTTTCCCTTACGCCGCAGGCACCCACTGAAAAGGTATTTTACGATACTCGGAAAATGAGGGGGTGAAATGTGTTCTCAATTAATCCTCGTTAGCGCTTAAACCAGTTGAGATATCGAGGTGATTTTTTTTAACTTCAGAATGAAGCTTAAGAAAATGCATATTACCTAATTTTTAGATATTTCGTAAATTCGAAAATTAAAACTGTAAAATGTGTTTTCAATCAACCCTCCATGACTCGTAACCTATAAACTATTTGAGATATTAAGGTTATTATTTTCGCTTCAGAATAAAATAGTTTCAGGATGTTTTTTTATATTCAACCAGGGCATATATATATATATATATATATATATATATATATATATATATATATATATATATATATATATATATATAT
>PNEQ01004398.1:0-13842 GCA_003012365.1 Medauroidea extradentata
ATCATCTGGTAGGTCTTTCCTTTATCATCCGGTAGGTCTTTCCTTTATTACCCGGTAGGTCTTTCCTTTATCGTTGTATTGGGTAATCCTATTTTTGAGGACATGATTCCTTGCAATGCTAGTGCATGTTTGATGTTAAGACAACAAGGGTCGCTTTGCATCCTGTGTGTGGCTGTGATGTTCTCCGGAGGTTTGCTCTGGAGTCTGAGCCAGATAGGAAGAAATAATATAACTGAATGTCATGACAGAACAATTATGATTAACAGGACCGGGGAAAAAATTCTTACGGAGCTATGATGTGTCACTGTTTATTTGCTAGTTTTCAAGATACTGCCTCCAACTAGTATTGTATACCTTCACTCTTCAAATAGATCTCAACTCATTTGTAAACAGGTTAAATTTTGGCAACATAAACTAGGAAATAATAATTGATTACTCTATATGTCACAACAAACTGGGAATTTATTATATTTTCTTGAGGATAGTTGTTATATTAGTTATGCTAAATGAGTGAATATGTATCTGACTGATGAAAGTGTTGTGATATGTCGAAAGTATAGTTAACAGAATGACTACTTAGACATACACATCTGGTTTTGAAGTAATTATGCTTGTTTCGTTGTTTGTGACAATACGTTGTTTGGGAGATATATCCTTGTACATTATTATGTATGTATGTTGAATTACTGTACATGTAAGTGTATACTACTACGATATTATTGTGTTCACTTTGTAGCCTCTTCAGCAAGTGGAATGGTTCGGTAACCCGAGGGGTTACAACATATCATACCGTGAAGTAGGGAAGGAGGTGACGCGCTATGTGAAGATTGAGGATCATACTGCCAACTCCCATGTCTTGGAGAAACTAGAGGAGTTTGCTCAGTACCAGATCCTCATGCAGGCATTCAATGATGTTGGCAGCTCTGAGTATAGTCCTGTCGCTGTGGAGAGGACTCGAGAGTCAGGTGAATTGTTTCTTACTAGATGTGATTGTTCTACTTAGATGTCAAGGTTACTAGTTGTCATTAAGTCTGATCTGATTCCTAAGTACGAGAAGTAGTTGAAGTTTGGTAGATTATACCAGTGATATTATTATAGAGATACAACATTCTACTTTACTTTAGAATTAAATATGAAGTTACATTATAGCATTTGAACATTATCAGTTGATTGAACTTTGTATAAGGTTTACCTTGCATGTTTCCCAAGACTAGTTTTTCTCTGTTAAATTGTTGGTCTCTTTGCTACAGACAATTGTATAAGTTGTGCTTGGACAGCTCTGCCTTACTTTCTACTCTGCCTCTGTTTATTATATTACGCTTTGTGAATGACTATTGTGCCCAGTGCCCCTGTGTTTGGGAAGCGCCTCGTTTAGTGGGCACGCGCCACCTCGCCGATCTTCGTGAAATTTCGGGTCCCATCTGCTACTTTCGTCGCCTCCCTCCTCTAGACCCTCTCCCTCCCCTACTTCCCCTGCTCTACCTGGCCTTCTGCCGTCGTGTGTTCCGGCACTCTGTATCCTGCGCTCGCCGAGCAAGGTTGCCTGCTACGCGTTACCTCGACGCTCTGTCGGCATACGTCAGATTGGTTGGTTAACTTTCTTTGAATAGGGTCGTGCGTCTCTGTGCTTTCTACGGTTCGGTAAATCACGTGTTTACCCTAGTTTGGTTTTTTTGATATTAGTTTCGTTTTTGTTTAGCTTCTTTGTTTGTCTTACCTTTCTCTCTTTTTCTTATTAATTACGTGCCAGCTGAGCGTCGATGTGGCGAGTGGATCAGAGTCAGGCTCTTTTTGGTAATTATGTTATTTGTATTAATGTAAATGTATCCTTGCTGCAGATCTTTATTTTTATAACTTTCTATTGCGCTTTCATATGTATCTTGGACCTTGTGAGTTCAATCCTGTAAATTTCAAGTTGCCAATACATTTGACGTTGCTGATTCACGTACGTGTTACGTGTTCGTAGGGTAGAACTACCCCTCACTTGTGTTGACCTTTATGTATTGTGTGTCTATGTCCGGCCGATAATTCACAGTCTTGCTTTCCTTATCCTGTTTTGACTGGACAGGGTACGTCAGGCCAGCCGTCTGTGCCTCATTGGGCTTAATGTTTATAATCACTGTGTGTGTTGGGGTTAGACCATTACAATTCCGTATTGTGTTTTCTATTTCATTACAGGCTTACAATTTTCAACATCCTTAGCAACAGATTTGAAAATTATAACGTTTTTTTAATATTTTTTATATTTATTAAGAACTTGTGACACTGCAAAGTGTAAAAAAGTTGTATTCCAGGTTTTCATTTAATGTGTTTCATTGTATGTAATTCTTGCAAGGTTTTGTATGCTGTCAACTCTTGATTCTATGTCTCTTCCTTATTTCCTGGATAAAGTGTCGTTATTTTGGAAGAGTTGTGAGCATAATTACTAACTATTTTCGTTACTCCCTACTCTTGAATGTAAATATTTTCTTTTTTCCATTACATGTGTGTTAAGCTTTCTCTGGCAGAGAAGAAATGCATGTGTTTATTTCAATTAGCAGACAAATTCCTATGAAGTGCATGAACAACATTTCTTTGAAACAAAAGTGAAGCAGGAAGACACGGGATAAAAATTTCTAGTAGTTGACAGGGATAGAGGAATGTTATTACTTGAAATAATTCAGTACCTACCCATGTACCACCCGCCCTTTGTAAGACCCGGCAGCACTCTACTTTACCAACATACTCTTGACTCGACGCGGCCCTTCTGTGTTGTGGTAAGCGGTGGGAGCCTGTGCCGGCTAAGACGGGCGGTGTCCCTCGGGAATCTGGGTACGGCCTAGGCGTGCCCCAGTGAGTGAACTGGGGGGAGCCACGCTCAGGTCGTGCAGAAGGGAGGCGGAGTACCTCACTTAATTTGGGCAGGTTTCAAAATCACTCACCTGGTGTTTTTAGAACAACTCTCGGAGGAGACGTTGTTTCCAATCGCTTGGTGGCTTGGGGTCCTGTCTCGCTTCCGATCGGAGTTGTTGTACTCGTCTGTGTGCCGGAGGGGTGCCTTGGGGCGGAGTTTTGATCGGGCTGATTAACGTCGGTGGCCTGCGGGCCATGCGACGAAAGATTCGACTGAGGGAGTTTTTATACGTTTGCGCATACGTCTCCTTTTGGGAGGAATATTTTCCTCGTGCTGGTTGAGGTGCGCGATCGCACGGTGTTGCTCCTGCTGGTCGAGGTGCGCGAGCGCACGATGCTGCTGCCGGCAGAAATCCTCAAAAGACAACTGAGGACCGGGCACTTTCTGGGGCGACGGTATTAAACGCGGATTACAGACAGGTATTCCGGCTGGATGTCGCCTTTCTCGGGCGGCTCTTTCTCTAGGACTATACAGAGCATTGATATCACTGGCACTGACGTGGATTCCTAATATCTCCGGAGTGTTACTCATTTAGAAAGAGAGAAATTAATGAAAGAGAATGTTCTGGTAGAAACTGATATATATTGCATCCAAAATCACACACGATTTACACGCACTGGTACACAAGTTTTTATAACACGAATTAAACACAACTGGATTACACTAGAACTCTTAATTAAATAATACACAGGTCCATATACTCGGATGCTATTAGATGGACTCGCGGATACTTCACAACAGCGCGCCCCAATGCACGTGGTTACTTTACTATCACAGATACTATAGTGACTTCCGGTAGTAGCGTACCACGTGGTGGCTAGAGCGTAGCTGTAGGGTAGGTTCCCTATTATGCGCGGTGCGGAAGAAGCGCGTGGCGGCGCCACCTGCGTCCTTTCTCTCTACACTGCTCTAGTAGTGTACTGGTAAGGGGGGTGAAGGACTCCCTTAGGCAATAAGTCACCTCTGTAGGGGGTGGAGGGATTATCTTCGCAAGAAATCGCCTCTAGGATGGGTGAGGGACTCCCTTAGGCAAGAAGTCACCTCGGTAGAGTGAAGGGCTCCCTTCGCAAGAAGCTGGCTCCGGGGATTCGAGGGGCTCCCTTTGCAAGAAGCCGGCCCCTAAGGTGGGTAGGTGTAGAGTGTGTGTAGTGTGCCGAGAGTCGGGAGCCCAGAGAGCCGCCAGCGAACTCTGAAGAAACTAGGGCCAGCGCGCCCCTTATATACCCGGAGTTAGGGGGTCTGGGAGGGAAAAAGTCCCGTTAAGTGGGTGGTAAGATGGCTGAGGCAGTGGAAGGGATGTCTGCTGCTGCAGGGTTGCCATCCTAACACCCACGCATTTCTTACAAACAAAACACGTGATCTGGAAATATGGCGCTTAACTTCCCTGCAGGTCTCAAAATTACAACTATGATGCTGTGAAAATAAAAATAACATTGCATTTACACTTTTTATAACAAAAACACACTTCAATTATTTACAGAAATCTTTTATGCACTTAAAAACGTGTCTATTATTATTTTACGTCTTTTTGCCGTATTTTAGTCCTGGCATTGGCAACTGTGGTTATTATTTACAAAACACGTGGCACATATTAATAACCTTAATTTTCCCATCTCGGGACGTTATTATGACATCAGGTAAGTACAATATATCACAACCCTTCTTATATCTACAAGATTTGGCATCAGAATAAATACGTTAACACAAGTGAGACCTGAGGTGCACTAGTGAGGCCTAACCTCAAAAAGGAACAAGCTCGGGAGGCGAGCGTCATATCAAATAGCAATAGCGGTGGGGCGTCACTCTCAAGGAAAAAATGTTTCGCTATACAGATCCAACTTAATTGCTTTTTGTTCAAAAATGTAGTTAAATAATATCAATTAATACATTAATTAAATATTGTATAAGGATGCTACCTTAAGAATTAAATGACACCCCATAAATATAAATATTACTGGGCAATGCTCAACGTGTAGAAGATATACAATAGCAATAGTGAAAGATCAAGGTTGGCACACTGCACAGTACGTGAATGCTTAACAGCGGCAGTGTATACTGCACTATGTCGACAGTTTTCTATTCTTACGGAGAAGTCTGTATTGCGGCTCTATCTGGCGGAGCAATGATACACTATCTCAGTCTTGTTCTCCGCGCCGCTACATGCTGCACTATGATTGCCTAGATGCTTGTTCATCAGACCAAGCGAGTGAAACAAAGGATCTAGGTGTCCGCTGGCTTGGTGCAGATCGTCATGGTCCGATGTGCCCAAGTTGGTCACATCCTATGTACAGTCATTACGTTGGCTGAGTGCAATGTCGGTGTTGCGCATTAATGTGCTACAATCTCACGTTAATGGTTTTGATACTTATATTTCTATAATGGTAAATACTTCCAGCAGTCTGTCATGTATGATAAACCCAATGTTTCCAAATCTTATGTATCCAAAATCTTGATCTCCATGTATGACCTGCACCTCAAATTTCCTATTGCGTTTTTGAAGAACAATGTTTGAATGGTACTTACATGGGTAAATATGGTAATTTACTTCTAGAGGCTGACACATTTTAGAAGAGCACAATTATTTTCCTTCTACACAAAATGAAGAGTATGACACTTAGCAAAAATGTAACTTTTGTTCATTAGTCCATTTTATTCTGTGGATTTTTGCAAGAAACTAAGTTAAAATACTCGGTAATATTAATGTATTATTGCTTGTTTGTTAAAGGCACATCTCTGAAGTGTAGAAACAACACCTTCCTGTCACAAAACTGCAGGATCAAACTGACAAAAATATCCCTGTGATAATTAGACTTATTTGATAAATTAAATACAGTAGTAATGTTACTGTATTGTTAGTCTAATAAAGTATGTAAATGTAATACATTGTCAGTAAGCGCTAACAGAACTCCAAAATGCAGGGTCGAATAACAACACAAATCCACGTCATAATAACTGAATGAAACAGAGACGTGAGCATGAGAACACACAGCCGCTGAGTGCAGAGTGTGGGGCGTCAACTCTTCAGCTGGATTCACAACAAACACTTAGTGTTAAGTATGTTTGTAAGTGTAAAAGTAGAAACATTGAATGTGCGTGCAAGCAAGCAGTCATGTAATCATGTAACATACGTGCATACGTACGTGACTCAGTTGGTCAGCTTTAGACTCCTCACGTAGGTTCACTTACTGGAGGTTGTGAAACCAGCCTTAAGTTGTTATAACGTACAGTTAATTAAGTTTTAATTATATTTTTCAAGTACTGTACTTCCTCTTTATTTCATTAATTGTTTTATGTATTTGTTTAGTTCCAAGATTATTAATGTTACATAGTTTACTGTGACATTTTGCAGTAGCAAAAACAATGTTTGTTCACATCTAGATTCGATGTTGTGAATCCATTTTGAATAATCTGTGTGGTACTTAATTATGTTAGGTGTGGTTGTGAACCCAGCATTATTGTTTTCTGTCAAGGATGAAGAAAAGGGGAAAGGAGTTATCTTAATATGCTCTGCATTATTGTCATGCTTGCCAACAGACTAGTAATGTATAACAATAATAAAAACTTTTAAAATGGTTATCCCTTTTATGGAGCAGCTATTACAGAATCCGTAAAACTGTAATAGATAATATTCAGCCTTCTACACTTTATCTTGACTATATTAAGTCATGTATCATTATTTAATTGCAACTTTGTTTTCAGTGCCATCGTTTGGGCCTATGAATGTGGAAGCAAATGCGACATCCTCCACGACAATTGTTGTGAAGTGGGGTGACGTACCGCGCGAACATCAGAACGGCATTATCGAAGGTTACAAGGTGTACTACGGATCTTATGCAAGGCCATTCCAAGTATGTATGTGCAGAGCTTACTTTTGTATGTAGTGTGCTTTCCTTCAGTTGTATTAAAGTTGCATTGACTGTATGTAGCAAAATACATCCTTTAAAATTTTCTACGTTAATTGAAGTGTATTTAATTCAGTAAAGTGAAAAAAACTGTTAAGACTCCAATTTTTTGATTTTCGAAGTTCCTCTGAACGGCTGTAACTTTATATTTTGTATAGTTAATCCAATGCCGAGGAAAAAAACGGACGGACAGAATTTGCCTCCAAAAAGATAAGTAATATCTGGTGTTTGAAGTATAGCTAATTGAATATGATGTAACATTTTCAAAACATTATTTTTCTGTGACATAATATTTGTCTCTGAAATTAATTTGTAGGAATTTGATTGTTCCCGGGAATCAGTTTGTAAAATCACTGTACGTATTAGTAAAATGCAACTTTGTATATATAGCGTAACAACATGTAATAGCTACGAGATTTACAGTGACAGACTCATGTATGTAATAGTGGCGACGAGTCTCAACTAAGGAGGTGAAACGTAAAGTACCATATTTCACCGCATAACTGTGACATATTTTTTGCCAAATTTAATGCAAAAAAAATTGTAAAATTATTTGAGGAAGATTCCTGTGGTGAAAACATAATTTTTTTAAACTAACATTTTTCATCACTGACCCTATTTGTATTAATGTAAGTCAATATTTTTTGCAGAAATGTTTGTGTTTCAACTCTGAAAGTAAGACTAAATTTATATATTTGACCTTGGAGGTTGGGTCTTTCGGGGCATGAACAGCCAGACTTGAATCCTAACCAAAGTTAATTCTGACTGACACGGGCTAATCACAGAGTGAAGTTACACAAAACCAAAGCCTGAATACATAATACAACACTCAAACAAAACATAGTACCCTGGGATATTCAACTCTACAGAAACCGTATTCAGAATCAGATCAAAACGGGCAATTTATTAAGGCTCATGTGCACATAGGAGGTAACAGTAACAGTATACTAAATATAGTTCTCAGGATGGATACAAAACAGACTAAGTAAATTATTTAAAGTTAACTACTATCAAATATTCAGAGAAAATGCCTCGACTCCATTCCACTCTCCATATCAACACCCGAAGGGTGCATGAAATTACAAAGAAGGAAAAAAGCATTAAAACGGAAACAGCAAAAACGAGAATGTTACAAAGTTAAACCGAACAAGAAATGAACACGTGAATCAGTTAATCATAATACGAAAGCACAAACACAAAATAGCACTTACCAAGACTTGCTGGTGGAGCGTAGAGGTAGAGAGTGGAGAGGCAGAACCTAGCTGGTCGGGAGCCGAACGAAGAGTGAGCAAAACATACGACGGCAGATTGCCAGGCAGCGTTAGGGAGGGGAAAGGGAGGTAGGTCGGCCGAAGGGAGAGGGTGACGAAGACTGCCGAGAAAATCCGAAGTTGTACGAAGCGGCGAGGCATGCGCGCGCTACAGTTCAAATGCGCAGCGTCGGTAAATACATTGTCCAGACGTCATCACCAACACGGGGCACATTAACTAGTTCAGGTAGTTCAGGGAGGGCACTAAATGGACAGGCACTAGGTTCCGATGCACGTCCTCTTCAGACGGGAGGTGCTGTCCCAGCACAAGTTTGGGTTGGTTTTGGTTGGCAACCTAATTTTGTGCATAATGAAATATTCACTTTGGAGGGAAGGGGGAGGATACATCTCGTGATCAGCAGTATTTACTTACCCAGTCAAAACTGTAAATAGAAATTTACCAGTAAATAGGCACTTTGGGTTATTAGAAAAATGATCAATGGGGAGGTTTTCAAAGTGCAGTTTAGCTTTAATTTTTTTTATTTATGTCTTCTGCGAGTCGTACTGTAAATATCTGAATTTTTTTGTTTTGCTGACTGACATTTTAAAATATTTGTGAGGTAGAAAGTAATTTACAATAATGACTGAACAATTGTGATATTCTTCTTTTGTTTAGTACCGGTTTACAAACTTCGTTTTCATTTTGCGACGTCATGGATATGTTGCGTTTATTTGGGAGAGTCCATTAGGGAGACAAACACACAAGATGGCTGACTGTTATGCTTGTTGCACTATGATGTTGCACTTTAATTCGAGCGGAAGATTTTGTTGCTAAATAAAATAAATTATTGTGGCCACCATTTAGTTTTAGTGTCATACTTTGTACTTGAATGTCGTTAACATCTCCGGTGCAAAAACGTAAAGAAAACATTGCGTGCGATAATTATGCAATGAAAATATTTTTACCAGTTCTCTCATATTAAAATATTAGATGCAACGACTATGCAATAGCAAGGATTGTGTGATGAAATGCAGTAATTGCCCAGAATGTGGATTGTTGGGACAGTTTCAGAGTTTGATGAAAATTCAGACAATGTGGTATCATATTTAATGTGGTTGCAGTTATACAATGATAAAAATTCAGTGCAAGCTAGCTGTCACGTCTCAGTGCTTTTGTTCGTGATTGGCAGGAATGCATTCTGGGTTCTGTTTGCACCAGATAAGCTGGGCAGGAAGACATTTACGCAACTGGAAGATATTTCGTGGCAACATTTTGTACCAAAAAATTGAATGATGGCAGAACGATTCAAGATTTACGACAGAAAACAAAAGGAGGACGAGACGTATGTGGAATGCTCGGTGGTGATCAAGAGGTTAGCCTCGACATGTAATTTTGGTTCATTTTTGAAAGAAGCATGACGGGACAGATTTGTTAGTGGTATATAAAGTCAGCACATTCAACAGTAATAAGTTGGACAAGGATGCATATTTGAAGATGAAAAGTGTACGAGAAGGCTTCTAACTATGGACCAGGCAGAGATACAATGCCACAGACAACTGCGAGTCTGGATGGAAGTGAGGTTTGTGAGGTTATGGACAGGCGATTAGATACGAACGAGAAAAGGAAGCAAGGAAGCAGTATGGAAGATAATAAAGAGTGCTTCCATTGTGGAAATGTGCGCCATTTGGCGAATTTGTGTCAATATGCAAAGTTTAAATGCAATACTGTACTTGTGGCAAAGGTAATTTGTCCCACAATGATCAGAGGGAAACACTAAGGGTTGTACAAACAGTACAGTTAGAAAGAAATACAGAACAGGCAGTTATGGACTTGTGGCAGGTAAGCGCATCAAGTAAAGCAAAAGGGACATACAAAATGACAGTAGAAGTGTCAGGTAGTATGCTGACAATGGAAATAGACACAGGGACAGTCGTCTCATTGATACCATACAAGGTGTGTTGCGAACAGTTGGCAGATATTACATTGAGACCAGCAGGAGTTCAGTTGCATATATATGTTGGGGAGCATTGTTCCTAACAGGTAGTATAGATATAACTGGTAACAAGTGGCAGACTGGTGATAACTGGTGCTGTTAGTGGTACACTCAAGAAACAGATAATTGCCAACACTGTTGGGGAGGGATTGGCTGTCTGTCTGTATGGCAGCTGGACTGGAAGACTGAGTCTACAGTAGCAGTGAACACCTGTCTGTGAAGGAACTAAAGTTGGCTGGGTACAGGTCACTAGGAACCGCATGAGACATTGGCATGGAACTTAAACCAGAGTACGCAGATGTGTTCAGTGGGTAGTGTGGGGAGATTCGCAACATGAAGCATCTTTCATACTGAAACAAGGTAGTATGCCAGTCTTTGGTAAAGCCAGATCAGTTCCTTATGCCATAGTAGATGAAGTATGAGAGTAGTTGGACAGACTGGAAGCGCAGGGGAGTGTTAGGAAAGGTGACACACAGTAGATGTGCCAGCCTGGTGTTTATAGTACCTAACATGAAGGTCGACTGAGAGTATGTGCCGGTTTCAAGAAGACTGTGATCCCGAATGTGGAACTGGAACATTATCCACTGCCGTGTATAAAAGACAATGCCATATTTATTTGTGTATAGAACACTCTTTTATTCCAAAACAATTGATACAATTTCAGCTGTGCTCGCAGTACACTAAAAATTAAAAATAAAATGTGGATAAAAGAAGACCGGATGTGGGGGAGACGGCGGGGTTATAGTCGTAAACTGAGGGACGTCAAGAGTGGGAGGAAGAGAGAGAGAATGTTTCTCGCCATTAGGTTCTTCCATTGTTACTCTTCTTCCTCTTATTTTTGTCCTCCTCCCTCCCCCCTTCACCATTGCTCTGCTGTAACTTTCGCTGCTAAAACCATAATATTTTTGTTCGTGTTTCTGTTCAAAGTGCTACTCGGTGTTTACATAATATGTGGGTTAAAAACTTGTCTGATGATTCCAGATGTTCACTAGCTTTTACACAGGTACATCTGTTACAATGTATGCTGCTGAACAATTTTATGTGGCAGAAACGATAGTTCGTGGGTGTTGGATGGAAGCAATATGAGGAGTTAATTTTTAAGTCTCGTGATCAGCTATCTTTCCGTGGGGAAAGAAAGGAAGAAAATAGGCGACACTGTTTTTCCCCACCCCCCCTCCTCCCTTCCTTCCAGAAGAAGGAAGGCAAGGCAGAGCTGCAGGGTGGTGGTTGCGGCCATCTGCTTGTCTACCCCATTCCCCCACCCCCCCTGAGCCATGCCTTCTCCTCAGCTCCGGAGAGTAAGCTCTGCTGTCAAGACACATTATCTGGGGAGGGAGGGGACATGCAGGAAAATGCAGGCACATAGTACACAAGAGAGAGGGAGGGAGTGTTGTACAGGCACATACATACACACACGTGTGCAGGCTGGCAGGCAGCAAGGCTAGCAAGTCACATTTTTTTCCCCTTGAACTTGTTGCAAAAAATGTGGCGTGACTATACACGAGGGTGCGCTCTACACGAGTATATATGGTATTAGTGTCTTTGGGACAGGGGCAAGTGTTCTATGTGTTGGACGTGATACAGGCATATCAGCTACTGATGGTGTGGGAAGAAATACGGGAGATGTTGATGGTCAGTATACGTAAGAAGTTTTATCGATACAGAACAATGTCGTATGGGCTGTGTCGTGCTACAAGTATTTTTCGTGCAGGGATTGAACTTGTTTTCCAGGGAATTCCACATTTGGTAGCTTATTTAGGCAACATTTTGGTGACGGGTGCTTCACGACAGGAATGTGTGCAGACTTTAGAGGTGGTGTTAAAGCAATTACAATCTTACAGAGTAACTGCCAACAAAAATAAATGAAAATGTATTGAGTCAGGTGTAAAGTTCTTAGGGTATCACATCAGTCCAACTTGAATTCAACCAGCTGCCAACTGTAATCTTCCTGTGATGTAATATGCATAAATATGTATTGTAGGGAGTGTATGTGTGGATAAGTGATGCAAGGTTGAAACAGTCCAAGACCATAAAAAAATAGTTGATATAATAAATGTCCTTTAATAATATACTTCTTTAATAAAGCAGCATTAGACAAAGACTTGAAGTGAGAACTGTAGGGTGCTGAAAACTGAAAAATATTTCCCCTCTAGGTACCAAAAATAGAGAATATGTAACTTATGTAATCAACCACTGTTTTTCTCCACATCCTAACAAATAGTTTAATTTACTTAATGTACCAAACGTTGTTCTGAGTACTGCAGATGGAGTAATAAAAAAATATATATATTTGTTAAAAGTTTGTTATTTTTAAATTGAATGAAACTGCAAAAAAAAAAAAAAAAAGTTGAATATTTGGAAGGATTCAAATATACCGTTAATTAGATTACTCCTACAAATAAACGTTCCTCACATGCACTCTGTTTTCCAATAATTTACATCCTTTAATTTAAGTTAAAAATTTCCTTTCTTTTCTTTCCTCGGCTAACTCAGGTCGTGAACGGTAGATCAGATATCAAAATATAAACTGGACCACTGGGTTGGTTTAGTTAAGTCAAAAAATAAAAACATGAATAAAAGTTTTACTAAAACAAATTACTTCACTAAAATTATGGAGAGTGAAGGATGTTAAGGAAAATACAACCAATATATATATTGTCTTCTAAATTTCGGGAGAGTAGTAAACCAGTTACTGTAAGACGTTCGGCAGGCTATAAAATGGCGGCGACCTATTACATCTTGATCTTGCGCACAAAGGTAAGTAGTAATTTACCATTAAACTGACGGCGCTTGTTATGAAATAGAACTGAAACAGCTTCCAATAATTGTAAGTTTCATGGTAACACCACCAATTACTATCTTAGCACTGGAAAAATAAGAGAAACAAAATAATGAAACGGTACTTTAACTTGACAGCCTACTGCCTCGAAGGTTAAAACTTATCTAATCTCCACCCGTTACTCGCGGCTAGCTCAAAACCCTTCGCAACCGTTACAAAAACTGTAGTCTGGGTTGGAGATTTATAAACAAAATAATGGTAAACTAAAGAAAAACGGAAATAAAAAAAAAATAATAATAATAATAAAAAATACTAACATACATAAAACAAATAAAACAAAAAAAAAACCACATAAATAAATAATAAGTAAATAAATTGGACGGGAGCCTAGCCTACCTGGATACAAAACTAAACTCACCTATACCTACTCCACCAGGGGCGTTTCCTAACTGGGTACCTACCATTACATCTATATAAAAAAAAAAAAAAAAAAGTTACAGAAAATTAATATCCTTGTTTCTCATATGAAAAAAGAAAAAAAATCAAAATGCTAATTACAAAATTACTAAAATACGATTTCTGATAGCGAAATGCTACACAACTTAGTTCTGGCACTCACAAGTGCTCCAGTACCAAAATATTTCAGAATTACAAGCTCATGTATGCCTTCTAAATTTCTATGCCAAATTTGTTTCTCATATTTCTAGTAAATTATGGCCATTTTACAATTTGTTGGGGACAAAAGTGAAGTGGAACTGGACAGTGGAATGGCAGCAAGTTTTTGAAGTAATTAAAACACGGAAACTAAAGGCTCCAGTGTCGATAGCCTGTGATCCTAAGGAAGCGCTGAGTGTAGCCTCTCTGTACGGGGTGAGAGATGTGCTGGCTCACAAGATGTCAGATGGCTCAGAGCCGCCCGTTTGTTTTCCGTAGAAGACGTTGATGGCAGCAGTGTCGATGGCCTGTGATCCTAAGGAAGCGCTGAGTGTAGCCTCTCTGTACGGGGTGAGAGATGTGCTGGCTC
>PNEQ01004399.1:0-24978 GCA_003012365.1 Medauroidea extradentata
AAATTTAAATTTTTCATAAATAAATATTACGTACTTTTCACTGAATGAAAATTAGTACTCTTCATTATAGCAATTCCAAATTTTTCAAGCACTTTCAAGTACCCTAAATTTTTTTCCAGCACTTTCAAGGGCCCTTGAATTTGTTAATACTTTTTAAGCACTTTTCAAGGACTTTCAAGGAGCGTGGGAACCCTGTATTCACTTTTCCCACATACCCTCAACAATACCAAATCCCCTACCTGGAAGTTGTTGAAATTGTTTTTTTGTTGATTCCCCCTTGTCCTTGCCGCATGTTTCAACTTCAGCTTGACCTCCTCACTCCCTACTTCACATCAGTCTAACACCTCTCCTAACTCATCCTCCCATATGTCAACGTCTGTGTGTAATAAATTTGCTAGGTTTTCTCCTATGGCTGCTCAGAGTTCATGTGCGCTCCTCCCTTCTTCCCAGTCTGCGACACATTGCACCTTTAACACCCCTGGCTTCCTGTCCATAACTGTGTTGCCACTCAACATTTCGTAATATTTTCCCGCAGTACAAATGTCCCCCTTAACAAAATTTATGATAACGTTGTGAGAGTGCATGAAATCAATTCCGATGATTATCTCTTTTAGTAACGGTATTACTACGCAGGCCGCCTGATACAACTCCTCGCCCACTTCGAACTCCAAAAAAATTTATTTGTTTACTTTTCTGCTCTTACTTCATGTCGCCCCGATTACAGTAAGTTGCGGCACGGGTAACGTAGGGTAACTTAAACCGCGTTTATTTAATCCATTCAAAAATGTATCGGAGATACCTGATACTTCAGATCCAGAGTCAAACAAAACAGCGACGTCTTGGTCACCGACTCTGCACGCTAACTCAGGAATGGGCCTCTTATTTATTTCCGTTAGTTCCTCTTGACAGCAAAAAATCTTTCTCGTCAATAAAGATTACCACAGCCACACGTGTATCTCTACTTTCTGCCGCCTGAGATACACGCCTCCCGACCGTCACAGCTCGGCTGCCTACATGTGACAATCACCTCCATTTCCCGAGTCATTACTATTACTACTACGCACATTGTTAGTGCTCCGTCTGCTTCCTAACTCTCTCTCTCTCTCTCTCGCTCGTCTGCACTTTGTCCCCCTCTTTGTCCATCTCTCATCTCTCCACCCACACCATCTGCTGTTCCGCCTCCTCTCTTCTCGTGATGCCTGTTCTCCTGCCCTCTGTTTTCATTTCCCCCTCCTCTCCAATCTCAGTTCCCGTTGAAGTTACCATGTGCTTGGTTCTAACACCTCCCACCCCTTTTTTCGTGACTTCCCACCCCTTCTGTCGTGACTTTCCCCATCCCCTCCTTGATGCTGCTGACGCCAAGTCGCTACCCCCCTCTCTCTCAGGCAGCTGATACGATCTAGCTCCTTCAGCATCTTGCGCAACTGCTCCATGGTGGAAATATTTTTTCCAACTAATGCCTCCTGCATTTTTAAAGGCGCTTGAGAATACACCATTGTTATTATCTCGTCCTCAATGAGCGGAGTGTCATAATATTTCGTTCACTCTACTACGTAACTTAAATGCGCCTCTAGGTGGCCTGCTACACACCTCCCTTGATATAAGTCGGCTTGATCTATACCCTGGATGCGCTTGTCCCAATACTCATTATTAAACTCTTTCACAAAGTCGTCAAAGGTTCTGATTCGGTGCTCACTTAGACGCAGCCAGTTCTTACTCGTGCCTGTTATAGATCATCTGGCCACTACCTATTGTTCGTCCCTGATGCAACCATAAATAGCAAAAAATTAATTTAGCTTGGCCAGGTGTTTTTTCGGGTGTGTTTGGTCCTGGCCGGAAATTCGGGATATCACGTTCCTGATATGGCTGTGACTACCTTCCCCTCCTACAATTGTGACTATGGTCTGCTACTCCCTCATAAGGGTGCGCTTCCTCAAGTGTTTTTAACCTCATGTTCACATCTTCCAGTTCGGTCTGTACAGCGCACATGCGGTGCTCAAAACGACCTTGGATCCCCCTACCACAACTGACCCACTAGCTCTCTCCTCACTTCCCCGCCAGGGTTAATACTCTCTTCCAGCTGTTCATACTCCCGTTGGAGGTTTCCAATTTCGGCTTGGCCATAAGCCGTTAATACTTCTACCGAGCTTAGTTGCTTGTCTAGCTTCTCTCTGTCCTTGTCTCCCGCGACTACCTGCTCCGTTAGTTTGTTCACCCTCTCGGTCAGTGACTTGACACACAATGGCACTGTCCATGCGGTTCTCTACACCCTCTATTCTCTCCTCACAGCGTGATTCAAACTCCGTTTCCCTGCTTACTACTGCGGCCATGTCCCCTCTTACTTCTGACCGGAATTTATCAAATTTGGTTTCTAGTAGCTTGTTTTGCGCTTGAAACATACGGTTCAATAACATGACTAGTTCCTGGTTTCCCCCAGTTTCTACAGTTGGAGGAGGCATCCCACTGGACCCCCCTTCAGTACAGTTTTCTGACATCCTCCCTTCGCTCAATGTGACATTCATGCTTACAGTCAATCCCACATTATCCGCACCTACCTCGCTCGTTAGCGCATTTTCACTGTCCACAGCGTTACCACCATTATTTCCATTTTCGGTTAAACTCCCTGACCCTTGAGAAAAACAAGTCGTCTGCGTGTTCACTGGTGCCATGTCACAAGACAAACTCTGAATCAAAGCTTACTTAAGACCTTTAGTGTTTGGTAGCCAAAACAAAAACATTACTTATAACAAATAACAATACACGTTTTACAGGATAAACTGCCCACAAACAATAAAATATCAGCGTGATTATCGCAACCGACACACATCTCCGCGGGGATTTACCTTTACTGTATATTACTTTACTATAATTACTAATTACATTGTGTGATACCCGACTTTTAAAGCTTTACCTTTTGTTGTAATGAAAATACAAGACAATACCCTTGAGCGGGCTCCCGCCGGGTTTTGAGTATTTTGAGTTTTTCTATTTCCTTTTAGGGGGGTTTCTTCTCCAATTTTGAGTTTTGGGGGGGAGTCTTTTCGCCCTTCCCTCTTGTGAGTGACTTGTGGTTAGTGTGAAGGGAATTATATAGGAGTTGGGTTGCCCTGGTTGACGGTGCTGGCTGCCCCCCCCTCCCCGCTCCTCTCCTCCACTGGCCATGGAGGAGAGCGGCCTGGAGTTGGGGGGGAAGGCTAGTTCCGCCGACCGGCGGTAGGGGCGCACGGGTGGAGGCGAGCGCTGCTCGCATCTAGTAGAAGCGCATTCTTACGCCTGCGTTCGATGGGAGAGGTGCCTGTACCAAAGAGTAGTCACGAAGGGTTTTTGTATCCTGCTGGACGCCGATGTGCGTAAGACGCAACACGAAACTTAAGTGGGTTCTCCTTGCAATCGTCCGTATCTACTTCCTACACTGCCCGAGGCGGTTGGTGAGTAAAATGGACAGGTTGATTTAGCTGGTGCAGAAGAGGCCCTAGCAAACATTTGTCGGGCGCGCGACTTCGTACCGCGCGGCACCGCTGGAGGGGGATTAAGCACTACGAGGTAGTAGCGCTGGTGTAACAGGAATTCCTGTGAAATGGATGGGTTGTCAGGCTTTCTCCGTTACGGGAGATCGACGAGAGTGGTAATCTTCGCATTTGACTATTGAGTTAATGTGTTCGTTGGCAGGGAGATTATGTTAGGAAGAATGGACGAGGGGCGTTTGGTGCGCAGAGGATAAATGGAGACTCAGTAATAGTATCTGCGTTACTATGGTGCTGTGACCTACCTTTGAAAGATGTATTTATCAGTATTGGTGCGTATTGGTAATTGTAATCGCGCTTGTTGCTTTGGGTATTCAAGCATGTTATGGTCATTGCCAGTGTTTTGAAGTGATATGCGTAAAACAAGGAACCGACATTTTATGATATCGAGTGTAAAGAGTGTTGTAGCGAGTCGTGCATTCGCATCGAATTGTAATAAACATTTGTAATGTGGGATAAGGTTGTTCGAATATTGTATTGGAGTGCTTAAAATGTCAATACATGGTTTGTTCTAAAATGTTTTCTTCCTTGCTCAGGAATGTAAAGAGTAGATCCCTAATCTCCGATAAGCTATATTAAGCATAGGTCAGTAGATGCAAGGGACAGTAGTCCCATTTAACCTTGTTTGTTATCTTTGTTTGTTGGTATTTACGTTGGATAGGTTTAGGCCTTGTAAGAAGAGTCTGGGTAGTCCGGCTCACCCTTGCGCACAAAACCAAAATACAACTGTTACACTAGCAAGAACTTTTCCTTTTCACTTCACTGGCAAGGTCGCTTGACCTTGGCTCACTGTAACTGACCTTGGCTTTGTTGCCCGCTGTTACTTACTGAGTTGTCCGCTCCATCTCGTGCTCCAGAGCGCATCCGCAGTTGACCTTGGGATTCCTCTGTTTTCTCTTGCTCTCGTTCTCAAAGGACGTACGTGCTCCAGAGTCGTAATATCACCCGAGTAGCCGCTTTCTTGTTGCTGTCTTCTTTGCATTAGCGCTGGCTAGTATCGCGATGCGTTATCAATTTACTGTCGTCCCCGAGGTACTAAGTTTCCCTCGGTCCCTGTTCACTGGAGTCAATTCTGTAATGAGTCTTTATGCACTCTTACTTATTTTATGTGTATTGTTTTTGCTGCCGGATAGCCCTGTAGAGTGTTATTAGCTACTTGTAATCGCTAAGTAAATTAAGAGTGGTTGAAAGCACAACTCACTTTGTTTCAGTTCTTCGGGTCGGTTTATTGCAGTTTGTTCAACACAAAGGATCTTATGAGATACAGCACCTTCGTACATTCGGCTTGCAACCAGATTTTGAAAGCAGTGTGCTGACAGAAGTTAGGTTTTAGCCCAGGCTGTGATCCTGTGAAAACTACAGTCAACAAGTGTATTCAATACCCGAGGTAGACCGGTAAGCTCTTCAAAACTAGACGATTCCAATCTAGGCTGCGGTGACTGCACTTCTCTAGGCCGCACACCAATCACTTTCGAGCTCGCCAATTAGTTGCCAGTCTCGTCTTTACACCACTGTTTTCCGTGCATTCTGGCACCGCACCTTGCTACCCTGGCGCGTCACTACCAACAACCCCCAGCTAGGACTGAAACGCTCCTCTAGTGCCAAGCCACCCTTACAGATTACTCCACCGTCACAACAGCTAGTCATTTTTACATTGCTTTACACTTATATCTTATATGCTGATAATACACTGATTTAAGATACAGTTAATTCATTCAATAGATTTCCAAAACAGTGATTATGCTATATTTAGCCTTATGACATTAATAATTAACTAAATTCCTTGCGGATGAAGAAACAGTTCCTACCACCAGGGTACTATTTGGTTGACGTCACAAGAGTCTAAAAATTCCAGAGTCGTCGTCTGGCCAATAAGCACAGATGTGACCATATTTGGTGAGGTTTCCTTCAGCCCAGCCTCCCTTTACCGGTGCCAGCCTGTCAGCTAGGCTAATGCTCATCACTTCCTCCCAGACACAGCAATTTAAATAAACACTAATAAACTCTAACAGGTGCAAAACACAAAAATAAGTTATTTAGACAATCTTCAGGAAATTAAATACTGATTCCTTTGCTACCAAACTCGAACTCGATATGACTCCTTTGAATTTAGTATGACATTAAAAGTTCCGACCACACAGTACTAAAAGGAGAATAAATGCTGTAATGCATTAAATTAACAGATTCATATGCAGTTTTAAAACAAAATGGTTAAATTCACATTTATCATCCTAATTTAAGCAAAATTCACTAAGGGCCGTATCTATAAATGGCTTTCGAATGACAACAAACTGCTTTCCCCATAGAGAAAGCATTGGTGAGCAGTTGGTTGTCATCCGAAAGCCGTTTATAGATACGGCCCTAAGACTAACAGTAGGCTAACTCTATTATTAGCACACCACAATAGGTAGTAACCCATGTAAACATGTAATTATTCACTAAAGTAATAGAGGTCTGGTGCTCATCCACCTTACAATACCATAGGTGTCAGGCTGTCAGGCTCTTATTACTAAACCTCCAAGAAGGACTGTCATAGTCCTGGTGTTCCTCCTGGTACCATACCATTACTAATGCAAGTCTTGTTTACCTTCAGAAAGATAAAAATAAAATAAAAATTTAAATTTTACAAATAAAATAAAATTAGTTCTTCTTTTAAAATAATTTCTCTATTTAAAATCTTAAATTGTTCTTATACATTTTCTTTCTGTTTCAAACTCACAAACTCTTTCTACAATCTCCACGAAAATAAATCTCACCGCACAACATAAATATAAAAATTTAATAATTAAAACAGAAATATTAAGTTTAGCTTTGTATAGAAAGAAAGGGAAAAAAAAAAAAAAAAACAAGTTCAGTAACCATTCAGGCTACATAAATCTTCTACTGTTATAACAGTTAAATTTGCATAGTCAAGAAAATCAAAACTTTAATTATCTATTTCCTCTCCACACACAAGGTAGGGTATTAAGAAAGTGTCTGCTAAACCAAACGTGAATAAAAAAAATAACAAACTAACCTTAATACTGTTTCTGAATAATAGTGGTTATCACTCCTAAACATATTTAAGCTTAAAAAACCTACATCATACGGAAACTGATATTAAAATCTCTCAAAGTTTGTAACCATGTTACCTCTACTCTACGAGCTCCGATGCAGACGTTGTGCTCATCTCTACGTCTCGGTCTAGACTCTTTCTACTCGTCACTACCAACCCATGTCGTACAGTCAATCATCCTACTTTTAACACCCGGAAGGGGTGTTGAAACACTTTACACCTACATTACTCTACAAATTTCTGGCCACGTAATACATAAAAACCTACACAATAACTACCCAGTACTTAACTTTCTGAAGCACGTTGACCTTTCGCCGCTGTTCCTTCGTCTCCCGTCCATGTTGTCTCTTTGCAGTCCCATAGTACACTCTCCCATAATGCCTCACTTCCATGAACAAAAACGCAGCGAAACGTTCTCCTTTCACTTCCCTCATCCTATCCCGTCGTGCAGAGGCAACCACAGCCAACCCCCTCTCCACTCTACTTCGCTCTCCATCTCTTTCTACCTCTCTCTCTCTCTCTTTCTCTCTCTCTCTCCACGCCATGCCCTGTTCCTTGTTCGCCCAGTTATCGACCTTGCAGAACTACCGTCAGCTGATCTACCTAAGTTCTACCCAGGAACTAAGCAAGAGATGGGGAAGGGGGACAGCAGGAAAAAACGGTCTCGACCTAACAGCTCACAAACTACATACGATCTACTTGCATGGTGCAATACCATTTCCTGGTTCAAAGAACTCTGAACAAACTTACAGGCATAATGCCAATACAAAAAAAAAAGTATCCAATAAAAATTTTAATAAGAAAAAAACACATGAAAAAAAATTACTTCTGACTTGTGAAAAAATATACATCTGAACAAAAAAGCGAAATAACAAAAAAAAAATTAGATCCTCAATTTTTACCGTTGCAACAATATACTTGGATTACAGCAAATATTTTAACTATGCATAAAATTCAGTAACTACTGTACTTTCCAAGAATCACTTCAGTTTCCAAACTACCTTTGCAGAATGCACAGCATAACTTCTTTGGCCATGCTACTGTATATTGCACAATACTATTAATTTTCATTATAGCAGCAGCATGACAAAACATGTAGCTATTCACACAAGAATAAAACATAATGAACTGCATCCACATTTCCAACTTCAAATTTAGACGGCACATTGGGAACATAAAAAATTATATATATAAGGGTTCATAAAAACATGCAGTTATTTCCTACAATACAGTAAAATCAGGTAATGAAAACTATTTGAAATCTCGGTCTTTTAAATTAACATCAGGGTAACTAACATCCATCCTATGATACACTCGTGTGCTAAAAATGTTTCGCTCGCATTATGTATCATATTGCGCTATTTGACTCTCATACGTAATTTTTATTCTCGTGTTGTGTAAATTCGTGTTAAGTGCATCCACGCTATGCGAGTCCGAAGTGTATGTGTCTATATAACAAATTAATCTAACAGAACATAATGTTCAAATATTACTGCAATGGAAATATTCTGCTATGAAATAAGCATAATGAAACACAAAGTTTGGGTACCACATATATAATATGAAATTACTTTAGTGATAAACTGACACCTCAAGTAGCAACTTCTGACCACAGAAATTAATGCTAAAATATTTGTCAAATAACTATTTTATACACACAGTTCACAATTATATATCACACAGGAATGCAGTTTCAACAGGGCATAAAACTTTTATTACAATAAATATGAATGGAAAATAAAAAATTATTTATAAAAAAATTTAATTTACAGAGTTCACTAAAGGTCCAAATTTTTGCCGGTAAAAAAATTACTGTGCCTGCATCTTTATCATAACTTATCTCAACAATAACGTTATTAGCAAATAAACACTTCCAAAGACAAAAACATTTTCTGCCACTAGATTGAACATTTATCTAAATCGTTACAATATTTACAAAGCATATCACAAACTTTAAACTTATTCCACTTCCATTCTACTATTTCCACCTCCTTCTGCCTCAGATATGCTCACTTGTATTTCTTGTGAGACACAACCATTTCGTAATGGTGTTCCAACAACCTGTTCCCGGCAAACAGTTTCCCTTTTCCCATCTTGAGTAGTGTGTCCTTCACTGGAAACATCAGTCGCTTGTTGCACCGTAGATGAGGCACTTACATCTTCCTGCAGTCTGCGGGAAGACCTCTTCAAAACTCTTGGATTTGGTCGAGTTACCTTTGGCTATGCTGTATTCACTGTTTGTTCGTCTACTTCATTACAGTTGATGTTTTCATTCCTCATCTGCTGAGGTATCCTTATCATCTTCACCAAGTCAGTGACTTGGCCAAGAGTTATTAAGTCATTGTTGGCTATGAGATATTCTTCAACCTAAAAGTAACCATAAAATCAGTACAGTCATATCGCAATTAGAAAACTTAAAATACTGTATATTTGAAAAATAAAGCACATTATTTATATTTTTTTAAAAAGCAAGCTTTAGCTACAAAAATAAACTGTTAGACAGAAACCACATTTGTGTGCAGCCATACGGGAATGAAAAAATAACTCGGGTAAACTTACAGACAAAATAGGAAAATAAATACTCAGTATATTATTGTGCAAAATATTTTGTAACCAAAAAACTCAGGTACCCAGCATGGAAAATTTTAATTACGACTATTTTAATGTACATAACTTTTCATAAACATTTTCAATCAACAGAGCATTCAGAAAATACATCCTTAGAATTAGAATGAGTCAAATAGGATGTATTGAAATGCAGAATCAAGTCTATAAATATTACTGTTTACAACTCTTGATTTCTTTGTATACCCAAACCAAGTATTTAATGTAATTTGAAACTGAAAATCTGTAATGAAAATTAGTAATCAACTTATTATTTAAAAAACCAACAAAAACATGTTAAGTGTCAACCAAAAGAATGATAAGTACCTCTTTTCTATAGTCCAGCATCATGTTCCTTAGACACAAATTCACATCTGCTACAAGTGGAGACAGACATATTTCCAGCTTTCCCTTTAAATGTTTCAAGACAGGAAGAATGGTTTCAATTGCATTTTTCTTGTGAACCTGAAGCAAACATTATTCATTCCTTAGATAATGTTCTTTTTTAAGTTACATATAACAAATGTCCATAAGAATCAAAAGAGAACAAATACATAATTTGTACAAACATTAAAAAAAAATTACACATTAACTCATAAATAAATTTAATGGCTAAGCCACAATACTTAAAAGGAAAAATATGACATACTGTACTTAGATCCTATGAACAACATAAATCAAAACAACTGAATGGGGGAAACTAGAAAGGGCCAAGTAAACAGGCATGACCCCGATGTAAGCTGTACTCAAATCATCACAGTGAGATGTGTGTGGTCTGACCACTACAACACCGAGGCCCCTATACAAGTTTTAACTGCTTTAACACACACTGCACACAAATACCAAGCTCTTACATCAACAAGTCGTAATGAGTGATTCTGAAGAAAGTTGCAAATATCAGCTTACCATAAGACTGGACTTTATATTTCTGCATATTTTCACTATTTCTGGACACAATATTAAAAATTCCAAAAATAGTAACTTCCAGAAAGATTTTAAATTTTTAAAATTTTGATTAGCTTACTTGGAATTTTTAACAAATCTGGAATATATAGTTCACAAAGATGGTAGTTTGTACAGGACACCAAGTTTAGGCAATTGTATAATGTACTAGACATTTATGTATTTTGGACAATTTTGTAATTTCTTGAATACACATTATTACTATACATTCTATACTAGGCTAGCAAAAAATACTTCTCTTACATCCCTAGCTTTCCTTGCTTCACAACCAACAAAACCCCTGCACTTAGAAAAAAAAGACAATTGTGTTTAAACTTCAGCAACTAAGCTGGATTTAGTTGTTTGCTTTCAAAGATTATATTCAGCAACTAAGCAGTTATATTTGCTTTTAGTACCTGGGATCAGTAGACTGTGAAGTTTTCTAAACAACAAATTACTGAGGTACAAACAGTGATTCAGGCCAAGATCTAAGAAAGAAAGAAAGAGGGGGGAGGGGGCAGTAAGGACATGTGCTCCAGGCGGCAGTCTGAAGGTTCAATTTACCACTGCCCTTAAAAACTGTGAGTAAATTTGGGAAGTGGGGTGCAAAAAGAACTCCTGCCCCCATAGGAAAATCTGTAGATCCTGCCCTGCTGTGACTGCTAACACTGCAAGCCGAAAGCTGGCAGACTACATACATCATTGACACCCAATGTCCAACAAGCTGCTAATGTCAATTTGAAAACACACCTCTGAAATAGTGTTCCTCAGAGCAGCCATTTCTGTTGCAGCCACTACCTCCATTTCCTCTGCTGGGTCATCATCTTCAAACTGACAATGTTGCTTGTTAAGGCGCATTTCATCACTCAGAAGGGCAAACAGAGTGTCTTGGACAACGTACAACCCTGGCCCTTTCAGACTGATGGACTCTCCCACAGCATCTATAGTAATTAATTAATTAATTTATTTGTTTATTATGTTTAAAGTGCCATCCAAAAGTCTTGCGACCAATAACAGGATGACACAAAACAAATGACAGATACAAATACAGAAAACATTGGATAAACAATTAACAAAGGATATACAAATTAAAACAGACTTACAAGACAAAGTACTAGACAAGTACAACACACACTGACACGACAACATGCAGCAAAACATTTAAAAAGAAGACAGAGAGAACTGAGACACATTTAATCAACCTTATTTAAAGTCCCAGGATACAATTTTTCTATCCTTAAAAGGATCTAATTCACAAAAATAGTTAAAATCGAATATACATTTGTTAATTAAGTTTTTATTTTTAGATAATGCGAAAAAAAGATTAAAGTTTTTACTAATACGGTTAGGCACCTTTAAACCTGTATTGTTTATAATAGTTTGACAATCAAAATAATAGCGAAAGGAGTTAGTAAAAAATAGAGCATCATTAACTATCCTACGAGCACGTAAAGTGGTAGTCTTAAAATCAGTAAGAATATCCACATAAATGAAAGGCATTAACGGTTGAAAGAAACTCATGTTAATACTTTTAAATAATTTGTATTGTACTGACTCAATACGATTCGAGTCCATGACGGTAATACTATTCCAAATAACAGAGCAGCATTCTAGCTTGGACCTAATCAAAGCATAGTAAAGGCTAATTAAGGAATCCGGAGAAGAAGCATTATAGGTCAGGAATTTTACTAACCCTAGAGTATGACGAGCATTGGACATTAAATTATCAACATGTGAATGAAAATAAAGTTTACTATCTAATAATATTCCAAGATCATGTACATTATCATTACGTTTAATTTTTCAATTATTTATTGAATAGTCAAAGTTTATAGTATTAGTTTTACGCGTAAATGTAATGCAGATAGTTTTATCATAATTTAGATTCATACTATTATAATTGCACCACTTACAGACTAGGTCAATATCAGCTTGAAGTTTAATGCAATCAGTTATGTTACTAATTTTAACAAATATTTTCAGGTCATCAGCATACAATAGGCAATTAGCAAATTTTAATTGTTGTACAATATCATTAATAAACAGATTAAATAAAAGAGAGGACAAAGTGCCACCTTGTGTGGCACCAGAGGATGCAAGAAAGGAAGTGGAAAAGACATTCTTTACTTTGACAGTAAAAGTTCTGTCCATCAAATAGCTCTAAATCCATTTAATATAGACACAATCGAGATCTAAGTTCCTAAGTTTATGCAGAATGATGGAATGTTGACAAGTATCAAATGCTTTTATTGGTCAAAATATATAGCATCATATTGACCTCTCGATATGACAGTACTATAAATTTCATTAATGTATTCAAATAAATTAGTTGCAGCGTTTCTTTTATACTGAAAACTATGTTAACAATTGGATATTATATTCTTATAATGAAAATTACTATGTCTGTGTATTATTTTTTCCATTACTTTAGAAAATGTACAAAGAAGCGAAATAGGCCTGTAGTTATTAAGATTATGTTTATCTCCTTTTTTGAAAACAGGAATTACATTAGCCTGTTTCCACATGTTAGGAAAAATACCACAAGACAAACTAGTATTAATGACCTCAGTTAATATGGGGACAAAAATTTCAGCACAGGCTTTAATTATAAAATTAGAGATATCATCAGGTCCTGAAGATTTACTAGATTTAAGATTTTTGATAGACCAAAGTACTACACTATTGTTGACTATAGGGATAGGTAAGTGAGTATTAGAATCAGAGGTGAAATGTATATTGGAAGATAGAGAAGGTTTTTCATATATCTCAGCAAAATGTTGACCAAACAGGTTAGCTACTTCACTTGTATCTTGTATTAAATTACTGTTATTGAGAATGGTTAAATTAGGGTGGCGACCATTTTTCATCAATTTTACATACTTCCAAAATTGTTTGGGATTACGTTTAGTACTGTTATTTATTTCAAGAAGCCAAATCCTTGAATCAGCTCTAATTTTGCTCTTCACCAATTTGCGCTGCGCAGAGAAATTTGAATAATTTTGTTCAGTCTTTTGATTTTTTTACTTTCTGTAAAGATTAACTTTTTTCTTAATAAGCTTGATAAGAGCAGAGGAAAACCAAACAGGGTATTTTCTATTAGCTATCAGAGTTAACTGTACGTAAGTATCAATAATTTTTAAAGTGTTATTAGCCAAATATTAAAGATAGGACTCCAATCAAATATTTTTAGGGCGTAATACAATGAGAGATAGTCACCGTTGCGGTAATCTCGAGAGAAAGAGTAAGTGTTATTATATGTCAATTGTGAAACTTCAAGCTGATAGGAACATAAAAGTGCAGGATGAAATTCATCTTCACTAATCAAAGGATCAGGAGACCAGGAAACTTCAGTAATGTAACTATTAGAGAAGACTAGATCTAAGAGAGACGTATCTGGTTTAGTAAAGTTAAATTGTGTAAGATTAAGCGAGTTAATATTTTCTAACAGTAGTAGTCCTTTTTGTTTGTTGTAATAATGTTCAATATTTTGGGCGTGATGATTTTTCCAGTCAATCCCTGGTATATTGAAATCACCAACAACAGTAACATGGTGAGGATAATTAGAGAGTTTGGATTCTAAAGTATCTAAACAGCTTTTAAACAGCAAGTTGAGGAGGAAAATATATATTACCAATAAGAATTTTTATTTTACTAATAGTAAGTTCTATCCAAACTGCATCAAGATTATTAATTTGAAACTCGGGTTTCAGGACAGCTAGGGGATAAAAAAGGGTGTTAATAGCAATCAGCACGCCTCCTTCCCTAGTAATATCATCGTCATATTTTCTATCACATTGGAAAACATTGTAATAGCTCGAAAAGTATTGGGAGTTAATACTATTAAAATTTAGCCAAGTTTCAGTTAAGCATATAATATGATAATTAGACACGAAAAGATTTTCCTCAAATTGTTGGCTTTTAGTCCGTAGACCCCTTACATTTGATAGTAAAGGTGAATATCTTTTCAACACACCTGCATAGATAATAAAGAGGTGATTTAAGAAGAGGTGCCTCCGGCTGCCTGATTTAAATTAACATCAGGGTCAGAAGTAGCACTCATCTGGGAGAAAAGCTGAGACTCCTGCAGTTTACCATAAAAAGGGCTAGTAAGGCAGACGGCGGGCCAAAAAACAGTGTTAAAAATACGGTCAAACTCAGATTCCTCAACCGCAACATGGAACAAAGAATAAGTCACATTTTGTTTTCAATTTGGCCACTTTCAAATTTTTCCATTTTATTTCAGTGAGTTTACTACTTCGTCCTCGGTGATGTCAGCAGCAAAACGCGATATAAATAAAGCCTTCCTCCTAAACCTCACTTGTTTAGCAACAGTTTTTAACTAAGCTGTGTTGCGTACGTCAAATTGAATAGATTTCTTGGAAGTTTGCTTCTCGCTCACTTGTTTCTTGTCGGTTGACTCTTGGGTCCGCCAAGTGTCGCCGCTTGTGGTATTCACTGAATCCTTCCGCGTCATCAGTTGTCCCGCCATTGTTTTCCATATGGCGTCCGGATTTCGAAAGTGGGTCAACATCAGTTTGTTTTTGTTGTTTGTGTTGGTTTTAGTGTGATGCTGCGATGTGGAGTCTTTGACTTTGTCACTATACAAAATGATCTTGGTGAAAGGAGATTTATTGCTCGTAGTAGCCTCAGTTTCTTTTCCATCTGGAACATCATTCATGCCGGTACAAGTGAGGTTATGAAGATCCTTTAACAATTTGAGGGATCTATTCTCTTCTTGAAGTTCGGAGACCAGCAGAGATTTCACAAGAGAATTTTCTTCTTTAAGTTCAGTTACCTGGTTTGTGGGTGAGTCAATTTTATCGCTCAGGGAAGCAAACATATTTTTGACATTATCACCAAGAGATGATAATGCTGAAAAGATCTCCTTGGAAGAACCATCTGTTAGTACCAATGAAATAGATTCACTGTTTTTCTTAGGCGAAAACACAGTGGTGTCTGTCGTATCCCGTTGTTCACAGTTGTTGCACAGGTAGGTGGTATCAGTTTTTGGATCTTGAGTTTTAACACATGTTACTTGAACACGCACACCACAGCTGGCCTCACAATAAATATGTTTCTGCTTAGCAAACAACGGTTTACCACATATTTCGTATTTATCAGAACTCAGGGCATATATCAAAGTTTTAGTTACTGTTTTTTAAGCAACTGACTAAATTGTAACCACTTAAAAACAGTGAAATGAGAAGAGACTTCACAAACGCAGCTGTACCCCAAAAATAATAATAATGATAATAATAACAACAAATGCTAACAATACTAATACAAATAATAATAATAGTAATAATATAGGTCATTCGGAATAAGGTGAGCACTAAAGATTTAACCTTTGAAAAAAATCACTAGCCGTTACTGCATATATATATATGTCTATATATATATCTATATAACAATAGTTACATTATTGTTTGTATAGTTGGTAACGAATCATTGCATGTAGTTCCATGTATTTTCTTATTTTAATACAGCATTAGAGAAAGAACATAATATGTAATCGACCTCTCTGTATACCTTATGCTTTCAAATATTTATTTACGCTCTTATTGACATACCTACTGACTGTGTAATTTTACTTGATTAGCACCATCACAAAGTGATGCAACCACCCGCTGAATTCAAAAAAGCCATTGACCCATGCCGCTAACACTCACGCCACAGACAGAGTTCAAAATTCTTCCAACAGGTGGCATCAGAGTTCGATTTTCGTCGCTTCGGCTTTGTTTCACTCGCTTGAAAGCAAGTTGAGTCAGGAGTGTGTTTGTCCGTTGTGTAATAAATATGGGTTTCTGATGAACACATTCATAAACCGTTACTTCTAATACTTTTGAATATCATTGCTAATCTGTTATGTTATACGATCGCCAGCCTGAGCATGTGTAAAGAGAAATAACATTTCTTTTTTCTGTTCCACACGTTAAGAAAATAGGCTTTTTTATTGTTTGTGTAAATTGCGTCATCATTCATGGTAGTATGCTGAATAGAACTTTGTAACATAGCGCCTGCTTCATATTACAGATATGTATAAATTTAATTTATTAGTCTTTGACGGCGCTGGAATCGTCTATTTTTACTTTGTCTATGCAAATACTATCCCCGAGCCAGAACACATTTTGAACTTTGTCTATGGGTTGAGTGTAAACTTATCATGGTCAGGTGAGTGATTTATACAGTCTTTTGACGATTTAAATTTTATTTTTATTTAATGACCAGATATTTGCCTGATCTGGGCATTGAGGCGACCGTGCTCGTACATAGTACAAAGAAGTAATTCAGCGCAAGAATCAACAACCACGTAACAAATAGAAGAAGGAGTTTTGTGATAGTATTTTTTCGGTAAAAAAAAGAGAGAAGAACGTTTTTCGGTCACTAAACACGACGGACGTAGACCATTGACGGGAAGGTAACCAGCTGTATAAACGAGGATTGAAACGTCATTCTGCAGTGAAAACTGGTTCTGCACTTCAGTACCACGTTGGTTTGAAAAATTTATCCTGTTGCGAGACTTTCACAACGTCTGAAGTATAAATACCGTGGGTCACAAGTTCAGGTCGTCCGCATGAAGAAGACGTCTCCGTTTGAGGTGCTGGAAGAATATCCGAGTCCTGAGGAAATGTCCAACCTGATACCCTAACCGAGAGGTCGAGCGGAAAAGTGTTCGTCGCCTCGTCACGTTTCGAGGGTTTCCGGAATTCGCCTCCAGGACGAGGTCTGCAGAGAAGGTCACAGTACTCCACCCATCACTAGATGTCCGGTTCCTTCATGACTACAAGATACAATGTCAAGGATGGGCGAATTTTGGTGAGACAAACTTCAACTTCGCCGTCATAAGAAAAATTTGAAAATCCCGAAACATAGAACGAAGTTTGCAGTTTATCTCGGAACGAATTAGAGACGTGAGATGTAGATATTTCCTAAATCAGAGCATGAGAAAACTGTGCTATTTAATTCTCAGTAACCAATTATGCGACCCCAGTTCAAAGCTATGCCGGAGCAATAAACTCTGTCCAGGGAAAAATTTACGTCCTAAGAATCAGAAACTGACCCAGTTTTGAAATTTTGAAAACGATTCGAGTCACGGTGGTATTATTGTGTAGGTCAGGTTTTATATCTGGTCACGGTATTCATACACTCCACTAATACCCACATTATACTGTTAAATTTTAGAAGCTTTCTTTAGTAGTTCTAGTTCCTGACTCTGTCTGTAGAAGTCATTTCACTTGACCATAGATTACTTTCAAATATCAAGAATATTAAATGCACCATATTTGAACACAAATTTGATTATCATTTCTTTAAGTAACTATATGACTTCTGCAGGCGTTTCTTGTTTCCGACTAGATCTGTAGTCTAGAAAGAAAAGAAACTACTGGCCTTTCTTGTGTAAATAACACGGTCCAATAAACCATTATATGTAATAGTCACATATTATATTACAACTTGAATTCTTGAATTTTGTGTGCTGTGTGTGTTTACAGTGGCAGTTTTGATTTACAAATTAATATACTACGCATGCATATACGAGATAAGTAACAACAGCGTGTGTCGTAACCAATTAGAGTCTATGAAGAGAAAACAGTGTCATAAATGTTAACTCGCAGGTATTTATAACTAATATTACTATTGAGTATAGCAAATATACAGCTCCTGTTCATTTAATGAGCAAATGTTGCAGGTAACGTTTATCAGAGCAGTGTAATGTGATTGTAAACATTATACTGTACGAGCCTATGTAAATAAAAGCAGGTGGCAATGTTTATGTTTATATGCAGCAGAAAGATATAAACAGGCAGAAAATAGAAAAAAATCAGGGCTTTTTTGAGTGCTCACTTCATCCCGAATCACCTTTAACAATAATAAAAAGTTCTTCCACTAAACTACACTGTCAGTACATAAAAACAACTTTTTTGAAATCATTTCCACTAGTAAAATTACCAGCATAATCTTATGTGAACGAAAAAATATAATTCCTTTACAGTTATAAAATAAATTTACGTACAATACTATAACTAGGAAAAAAAAAAGTTAACTTACTTTCTTGCATAATAGCCTAGTCAATGAGGAGGTAATGGGCAGATATGGAGAAAAATATTTTCAAAATGTCTTATGATTACAAAAAATCTTGGTGACAAATTGCAAACATATTTTACAACTGAAAGTTGTGAAATTCTAATGACTCATACAAATGTTGATTTTTACAATACTAAGTTTATAAGTTAATATTGTCAATAATAAATAAAAAGCAAAATTATACATTTTCAGTAATGGGATAGTTTATCCATCTGTACTCGCACATTTGTAGATCACCCTTTTTCACTTATGAATTGATTACCCCTTAATTAAAAACAGCCAAATATTAACACATCACTTTTACATGCTTCCACGCCAATTGTATTTGGTTGTAATGTCTCAACTTTTGCAGGCACTTGGTAAATATGTGGCCCTGTTCTTGCTAACCTTCTTTAGCATTATGCAAGAAAATCATCAAGAGCTACACAGTCCAATGCATCCCGGTAAACTAACGGCTGCCAATGCCACATGATGATCAAATGCATTTATGTACCAACGAATGCCTAATCATTCCTCGTCAAATCAAGAAATGACTAACTAACTTACCGTGCAGCTATGAATAAAAAAAACTAGAAATTTAAATGCACTCATCTCACAATCACTGAAAATGATACAGCATACTGAGAAAGGTTGATTAAAATTAGGAAATAAAAATATTACATATTTTTTACATAATGTTTAAACATTAAAAAGTAATTAACAAATGATTAAACTTAAAAATAAAAAAATACTGTCAAATAAAATTAATAAAAATACTGAAAAGAATTATAAAATTTAAAAACATAAAAAAAAAAATTAAGCATTACAAAATTACTATTAAATAATGTACATTTTTTAAAAAGTAAGGAAGAAAACCAATAAAAATTTGAAAAAAAAATTTTTAAAAAATTAGGAACTAATACAAACATTTAAAAAAAATTAAACATACTAAGGTAAAATGTTAAATAAAATTTAGGAAAATAAAAATTTGCATAAAATTTTAATTTTTAAGAACCTAAAAAATTTAAAATTAAAAAATTATTTAAGGTAACATGCCAAGGAAAATTTTTTTTAAAGTTAGAACTACTAAAAATAAATCTAAAAAATATGAGTCATAAAAACAAAAAAAGTCTGAAAACATTAAAATAAAGAAATAATGGTAACTAAATTAAAACAGAGTATATTTCTGTTTTAAATTTAACCAAACAAAATTTTTTGAACACTGTGCAATGTGGCAATCACATGTTATAAAGTTTTGGCGCCTTGAATGTGCAGTCTCCGTATTTGAAGAATCTTTATAAGCTTTTTATTCATCCTGTAATGACGTCAAAGGTACAAATTCTAACATAAGTGTCACTTAAAACAGACTGGCTGTGCTAATTTACACAGCAGTGTGATTGGGCAATTTTGAACTCTCATTGGTAGGTCTCAGGTTGGAAGGCCTCCCCATTTTGTCACTATACAATGATGTGCTGCCTCCTCAATGTAATACATTTGTCTGCAGACAGGATACGTCCTTGGTTGTTTACTTGGTCAACATATAAACAAAGTACCGGGATGTTGCAGCCCAATGGTTTGTTGCTATATCCGGCTTGAAGTAGTCTTATACTTGTGCAAATAGATGGCCAGTTACAGTTTGTTTGTTGCTGAGCCGTAGTGTTGGGATTTTAAGAAATATTTTGCATGCTAACTTAAGGGTGTGGTTCACAGCAGTTTTCAATGTCTTTTTTCATTTTTATATTTGTGCCAGATAAATTGTTTTCTTATTTTAGACGTAAATTATGATTAAATCTTTCTGGGAGGAAATTTTTGTATCTCTCATACTTTTTGCGTAATGAGTCGTAAACGTCAAAATTTTCACTGTCCGGTTTTATGTATGCCAGTAAAACAAACCGACATACCAAACCGAAAAAATTTAGAGTGTATAACAATGTTGTAGGCTGTGATTTGACACATAAAAAAAAGAATGTATTGTTATATTTTTAAAAAATTGTTGAAGTTTTTTAATTTTCATTTTAAAATTCAGCATTTCTTATTAAATACAAAAACATTTTATTTTTTGTTTTTATATATGTCAAATCACAACCTACAACACTGTTATACACTGTGATTTTTTGTTTTGTTTGGTATACCAGTTGATTTTAATAGTGTACATAAAACAGTAAAGTGCCAATTTTCACATTTACGACTCATTACGCAAAAACTATACGAGATACAGAAATTTTCTAAAAGGAAGATTTAATCACAATTTATTTAAAAAATAAGAACAAAAATATCTGGTGTAAATATAAAAATAAAAAAAGACGTCGAAAACTGAGGTGAACAATGCCCTTAATTGGTTTGATTTTGAATGTTACGCCACACATGTTATTGTTTAATTAATGTATTTTTTATATTTGCCAAAACTATTGCATCACATACCTCGTTTGTGAGCACATTTAGCTTTGCAATATTTGAGTTTTGTTTATTTTAATCTAATTTTCCAGCATATACCTGCCTTTTGCCCTTAACAGCAATTGAATTTATTGTACTTAACTGAGAAAGATATTTATTAATTGTTATTAAAATTAATAAACTTACTGTCATAGAACTTTTTATTATGATTTGTACTGACACATGTATATGACAGACTCATACTTTTACATTTGTTGCACTACTGATGTAACGGGGCGACTGAAAAGTATCCATTCTGAATGGTTACCATTCAGAATTCTTTAGATCCTCCCTTGCGCTGAAAAAGCCTGAAAGGTTACCATTCAGGTTTTATACGCAAAATGTTAACTTTATTAAATCCTGAAAAGTATCCACAGTCTGAATGGTAACCATTACGGATTTTAGCAGAAATATCGACACCTCAAAAAACCTGAAAAGTGTCCACTGCCTGAATGGTTACCATTCCTATTTTTACGACGCATGCAGTACATGCCTAAAAACCTTAAAAGTGTCCACTGCCTGAATGGTAACCTTTCTACTACCTAGTGCGATATTAAGTTGTACCTAAAATCCTGAAAAGTATCCATTGCATGAAAAGTATCCACAAGATGAATGGTTACCATTCCAGTTCGTGTGATTTTTATTTGTCTTTCACTAATAATGGAAAACTATCCACTGGTTGAATGGTTACCATTCAAGTTTTATTAGCAAAATGTAGACTTTATTAAATCCTGAAAAGTATCCACTGTCTGAATGGTAACCATTACGGATTTTAGCACAAATATCGACATCTAAAAAAACCTGAAAAGTGCCCACAGTATGAATGGTTACCATTCCTATTTTTAGCACGCACGAAACACATCCCTAAAAACCTGAAAAGTGCCCACTCCCGGAAAAGTGCCCATTCCCTGAATAGTGCCCTCCTCTTGCTTCTGGGAAGCCGTGGCATGAAGTTAACTCATTCGCTGGTCGCTAGAGGGCAGCTGCGAAGCTTCAGCAAACAAAAAGCAGATTCACTTAGAAGTGTTTATTATGTCTAAGAGATGGCGTGCATGTCGTTTAGCGCAATATTAAACTAATATTTCCGATTTTTAAAATTTTATCTTCCATGTAAAATACCATGCATGCCGACATGCTCTACACCCTTAAGCGGATTTTATAATTGTGCGACACTACGACAGCGACGGCACGGCAAAAGTGGCTAGCCAATCAGAGGAGAACATGCAGACGACAGCGATGCGAAGGGCTACGATAGGACATGTTCTATCGCAGCTGCGAAATTCGCATGTGAACAGGAACGACAAAAAAGGAGAAGAAGAATAAAACACTACCATACTTGTAAATAATTATGGTGAGCATTTAAAAATATAGTAAATTATTTTACCAATCAAAAAAAATTTACAATACTACCTAAACACGTGTAACCAACATATTAACTTGTTGTGTTTACTAATCAACGTATGTGGATAATTTTTTCATATATTTCAAGTTGTACGAAGCAATCAGAAGAGCTGTTAATTGAAGAAGTTCGGATACGGGAATTTCTTTATAACCTTCAACATAATTTGTACAGCAATCAACTGGAGAAATAGCCAACAATCGAGAACCATTTGTCCGTTTCCGTTACTATTTCTGGCAAAAGATGGCTCTAATAGCAACGAAACGCAACGTCGCTGTCACATTATTGTAAAATCGATTGACGAAAAGCAGTGTGCGAAGTTCGCAGGCCGTCGCATCGTCGGTCGTCGCTATCGCAGTGTCGCACAGTTGTAAAATCCGCTTTAGGCGGTTACACAATTGAAAACTTTAATATTTGACTTAACGTTTTCGTGACTTCACAAATTTCGCCAATATACAACAGAATCGTAAAGTAAAAGTAACGACAGTTGAAAAACTACGGAGAATCGCTTTTCGGAACAAAAACAATGTGCTCTATAGCATTATACATTCATTGCTAAAATCTGTTCACGTAAATATTTTAAAACTACGCCCTAGTTATTAAAATATTAACCATAATCGTAAAAATATTTCAAATAAAAAACTGCGCTATTTATTGATGAGACTTGCATTCACTTAGGAATGTTTTAATAAATTCACAAGGTTGGCAGAATACAGTCAATATACATTTGTTTTATATTTTAAGAATTCCTAGCAAAATATAATTGTATTTAAAATTACTTAATATAATAACAAACAAATATTACAACTCTGTTATTGGTTCTCGACGAGCAGCCATCTTGACTTTGACTTTAGGATTTCTATCTTTCGAAAATGTAAAGTCAAAACTGCTTGACTTTAGCTTTGCCAACGCCATCGTGTAGACCTCCAAATGCTTAATTTTTCATTGTGTAATGGCCTTTAGCCTGATGGCTTTTCATTGTTTATGGAGTAAATATGAAATAAAATAAATATGTACGTACATGTATGTCTAAACACACAATTTGTCTAATTCAGATGACAAATTTCTTTATGTGATTTCTAATGTAAGATTTGTTAGAAGATAAGGTAGACAAGTTTGAATGTAATATCTCAGATTTTTTGGCTGTAGGAAAATAAATTCAGACATTTGCAAATAAATTTATAAGGTATAAACTCTTGAAAAAAGCTGTTTTTTTCACTCTTTCTATTTCTCTACCTTTCACTACAGACCTAACGTATTGGACGTCTAATTATTACTGAACGGCACCGGATTAAGAGTTCTTTACGCCTGCTCTTAAAAAATATTAATCACATTTTGTTCGCGTTGAAATCAGGCATCACTTTTTGTAAATAAGCTGCTTCAATCCCAAGAGGTGTACAGTGCAATTATTACATAGATTATCTTGTGATAACCGTGATGGACTGTACATTTAGTAAGACAACCAAATATTCGCACAGGAGCACACAAACAACACGAACCTGAACGCTACAATCGAAAATAGCACACACACTGAAACGTGGAATGTTTTCAAAAAGTGTGTACATATGTTGGTAGCAATGAGTTGAAATATACCTCAGACATCGGTATTATTCGGGGGCAGGCAAGCGGTGGACAGGTTTCGTCGGCTACTCCGAAGTGACGTCACGTGGCAATCAGCGCGGGCGCGCTTTCTACAACCCCTCCCTCTATCCACGTGTTTCCCTCCCTGTTTTTACACAAAAACTTTACGTAAACAATATTAAAACTTTAGGTTATTTCTGATACAAGAAAAGTTATTGATAGTAAATTTAGTAACAATCATACTGTGTATGTGTTAAATATTTAAGTGGTGTAATGTTAGGCGTATTAATCAGTCTAGCTGTTTTCAAAACTGTTAAGCTCCGCGCCTGGTACGTAAATGTTAAAATTTTCGTAACACAAGTAATGCGGTAAAATACTGAGAAATTAAAATATTTGAAGTCTGCTATAATACTCAAGATAAAACCTATTTAATATATAATTACAGTTACAGTTTTATAATGTAAGAAATACGAATACCCGAAATTTGCACTGTTAGATGAAACTCGATTATATTTACTACACAAAAAAAATTAATTCAGAATTAATACACCCAAAAAAAACATTTTATTTTCCGCAACAGAGTTTTTTTATATGAGCCACTGCAAAGTACTGTGACTTTATCAAAAGTTATTTTTCTTTAAAGGGTAAAGGAATATTAATTAAATATTGCATTATTATGAAACAGTTTAACGTAATCTTTTTGGTCGGGTTAGTTGTAACTTTTCTAAAACAATGTTTATGAGGTGCGTGTCCAATATACTTCATTTACAAACTGGTGGATTCCGAGCTAATGTCCATGCTGTCAGACTGTCATCCTCATTATAATTGATCAGGGCAATACTATGAACATGTCCCAAGCGGTTGATTTTCTGGACCAAAAATGTACACGAAATACCCCCCCCCCCCTCAGCGAGTGTACTACAATGACAACTGCTGACAATTCAGAACACTCAAAAAAAAATTTTTCGCCACAATTCCGTATATTCTTCGTATTCATACATACTATCCCTTCTTCTCTTTATCATCTTGGTTTTTTTCACATTCAAATACTTTACACATACGTTAGTTCTAGTCCTATAAAAAAATGCACAACGTTGAAATGCTGTGTGTTAACATGTTTACAATATTTCATTTAGAATTATGTTCGTGAGCAGTTAAAATATATTCTAATTTTTGCAGAAAACTCTCCATGAAAATCAGTATAACGTTTCTCTGCAACTGAAATGTTTTCAAGAAAATACTTTTCTGGACAAACCAACCCATCCATTAACTGTGAGGCAATGTAATTATTTCATTTCATGTCAGATACACAGAGCCTAATTTTGGGTATACATTACCTAATGCGAAGTGCAACATATCCATCAACACATCTGAAA
>PNEQ01004399.1:25978-41838 GCA_003012365.1 Medauroidea extradentata
TTTAAACAAGAATTTAAAGCAGTGAAACAGTAACTTAAGCCTACATAATTATCAGTCTACAAATAGCATACAATGTTTTTCATAATATCAATCTAGTATTTTCATATTATTTTGTTGTATTTTTCTATTTTATCTTCAGTTTATGCTATATAAATGTATGGAAATTAAAACAGCAGAATTCGTAAGGTGAGTGCATGAAAGATCAATTTAAATTAGTAATTTGTAAATAAATTGAACTCAAAATACTTCAAACAATTGCTCTTTATAATTTTTTTTAAATTTTTAAACTGAGATTCGGATTCGAGGGGTGGATTCGAAGAACACTTAGGTATTCGGATTCGAGATTCGGATTCAAAAAATTTGGGATTCGACCCATCACTAGTGTCGTCTCTTCATCCCCAACCCCCTAGGCTTTCACCAGACACGGAAACAAAGACGATGGCTGGGAGAAGATGGGAAACAAAGGCAAACATGTGGCACTGCTTTGCGGCCAGACAGGCTGCTAGTTGTCATGTGACTATCACAGCCGGCGCCCGCAGTTGATGCGAGCTTGATGCGCGCGCACACAAGCACAATCTGGTTTGTCGACAGGGAGTTGGGGGCGGGGGTGAATGGTTATTGGCTGGCATGGACAGTCAGGAGGAGTGTTATCTATTTTTAGCCGTGCGTTTCTTACAGTACACCACTCACCAAGCAAAATACAACACGGACAGGCAACAAGTCGAACAATACAATACAGTTGCTATGCGCACGTCCGGTGGCTGACTGCGTGGCACAAATGAGAGAGAAGTAAGGATAAGAAAGTGCAGAGCGGGCACGTGGAAAAATGTGAGATAGGCGTGAAGGGTGGAGGCAGCGTGGAGAAGTGAGGAGATAAGGCAGCATTAGTCATCACGTCTCACATATGTCGGTGTTGCGCAGGCGGTCTAACTCACCAGGCACGTGCTTTAACTGCATTCATACCAAAATTTCTAACATTTTTTTACAGTTCTTTTTTGTTTCATAACTGCAGTATGTTATTTTTTAATGTGCACAAATGTATTTTTAAATAACATTTTACTGTGATCAATTGCACTTTGCTTAGCTTTGATCAATTTGAAAATATTAATTTTTTCAGGGTTCCTGGAAATTATGTCATTAGATTGCCGATGTCGTTAGATACGATGTCGTTAGATCGGGGGTCTACTGTATTTATTTTTTTATATTTGCACCTGTGTGTTTTATGTTGAGTGAGTGAGTGTGAGAGAGAGAGAGACAGAGAGATACAGAGAGAGAGAGTGTGTGTGTTGTTTCCAGTGGCAAAGTATTTGTCTGTAATGTACTGTCTACCATGAGGCACACAACCTGCAGCAAAACAGTTACAAGTAAATTATTGTAACAATTATAATATTTTATTTTGGTAGCAGATTGGTATGAAAACATCAGTTACAGCATTACAATCACTGTGAATTGCTTTATTGGGTTTCATATCTGTCAACCAAAGAAAGCAAACATCTCAAAAGAGTACATGGTTGACTTGAGAACTAATGCAGCCCACCTTAAATTTGCAACTCCATCCACAAATACCTTGCACATTCAACTAAAATTTCATACATCTAGAAAAAGATATTTAAAATGTACATATTACTACACAACAATGTTTAGTGTAGGAGATGTCACATCATGCTTAACAAAGACAAATTCACATATGTACTGCGATACAGATTGGATTTTGCATAGCTAATTGCGATGTTACCGAAATATGGATCCTCACTGAACAAAATAAGATTAATTATTTGTGAGTTGAAGAATTGTTAAGCTGAGAATAAAGTGAAGGAACGTGAAAATTAACAGTATAGAATGTTCCTTTGATTTTAAATAATTTATTAAAATTTTTCTTTCTGAAAAATTGTTAGACAATACACCTTACATTTTGATAAACTAGATCCAATCTATTATTAACTACTACATTAGCCTACAGCTGAATCTAAACTTTTTAAACTGACAGTTCTGAAGCCCAATAATTAGTGAAAGATAAAAAAGTTTACCCTATAATCATTGTAGAAGAACAAACTCTCTGGAAAGTTAGAGGACATTACTGTTTTATTTTTCAGGATTAAGCATTTTGTAATATAGCTTCTTATGTACATCTTCACTTCCTCCTCAGGATCACACAACATAGTGAGCAGATAGAGGAAAAGTGCACCCTTTGGCTTCAGGTACTCTGTGTTCAGCAATTCTATAAATGATATCAGCATTGTCCGACGTATTCTGCTATCCCTATCTTTTAAGCAAAGATACAGGCTAGGCAGCAATGGCTCCACTACAGATGTGTACCTGAAAATGTAACATGAACACACTATGTTATTCACAGGAGATACCAATTTTAAAGCTAATAAATGAAACAAGGTGTTACCAATATAACTGATAAGCCTACTTTCCTCACAGTGGGTGCAAATTATACCCTGAAAGTTAAAATTGTTTACATACGTCAGGAATGTTAAATGATGATAATGATTTACACATATAATAAACATGAAATATACTACTTACTAAGTGCATAATACAAATATACCCAGTATGATAAAATTGGGAAAATATTTTCTGAAATGTCTATTATAAAGATAAAAAATGGCTGCGTTTCCAAAATATTACAAAAGGATGAACCAAATACACAAAAACTCAGCCAAATAACAAGGATATGCGTGCCAAGATAAATGAACTTAAATATGTTACATTATTCTTAAAAATAAAAATGGCTGCCTTTATAAATATACTAACACATGATTATCTAAATACACAAAAGAAGTCAGTACTCTAAGTATTATATGCGTACAACGTTCAATAAAATTAGAAAACAAAAAAAAACTTCCTCAGATGTATCAAATTACTCTAAATATAAAAAAATTACTACTGTTTTGAAAATATTAATATAAAGGGAATGAAAAACGCAATCAAAAGTAAAGTCAAATTTCCAAGCTGTATACGTGAACCAAGATTATTAAGAATAGGAAAAAATTTTCACACATATGTCAAACTAAGAAAAATTTACGCATTTATGGAAAAATAAACACACGATGAATAAAATATACAAAATACATATATCAGCTTGCTAATTTGTATATGTATCTAAATTTGATGAAATTCAGAAAAATATTTCCTGAGATATGACATACTATGCTAAAAATATAAAAATGGCCACCATTTTGAAAATATGCACAAAGGATGAAGACAATACACAAAAGTCAAGTAAGATTTTTATAAAGTATATGTGTGCCACATTTGATGAAATTCAGAAAAATAATTCCTAAGTTATGAAATACTAAACTAAAATTACTGCCATTTCCAAAATATGAACACAAAATGAACAAACCAAACAAAAGTATAGTCAACTTTGTATGTTTATGTGTACCAAGATTGATAAAATTTTTAAAAATATTTCCTAAGACATGTAATACTACGCTAACAGTATAAAAATGGTCGCCATTTAAAAATTATAAACACAGGCTGAAGGAAGTACCTAAATATCACGTCAGTTTTGTATGTTGCATATGTTCTGCAAGTTTGATAAAATTTTAAAATATGGTTCCTTAAAATATCCAGCTTGATCAAAATGTTAAAATGGCAGCCATTTTGAAAATATGAAAAGGTCATAAACCAAAAAATACAAAAGTCATGTCAGGTTACTAAGTACTATATGTGCACAAAGTTTGATGAAATTCGGTCCACTGGTTTAAAAGTTTTTAGCGTGGGGGGAGAAGTAAGGGGGAAAACACACACACAGTTGCACATACAGATACGCATACACACACACATACAGACAGGAAGGTGATCTTATATGCCATACTTCCCTTTGGCAAGCAGGCTAAAAAGTACATGCATTTCTGTAACTCTCCAGGTAAGTAATGAAGTGTTCACATTTGTAAAACTAAGACATTATCATCACAGTCATTGACAGACATGTTTATATCATAATAGGCTGCTTAGTACTGAACACACATCAATCTTCATTTGGTTAAAATTTACAGCTTCATTTGGTTGCAAACTAAATTATATACTCTTTATTAAAACACATGTAAAATAATGATGCTGCAAGCAAAAGAATAAGCACGGTAATAAGGTGAAGAAAAAAAAAATATGAAAGAGTTTCACAATATCTTTTGGAAGTTTTCTTACCTAATTGCATTATACATTTAAATACAAAAACTGATGCAATACTGTAATTATTATTGGAGCATTTCTTTAAGTACTTTGATTGTATGTTCAGCAACACTATTTAAAGTAAATATGGTAACCATACAATGATGCATCAAACTGCGATTGGCAGTGGCAGTATCAACCGTTAGTGTATTTTTTTTTTCAGGTGTTGGTTACAAGGAGATAATAATCTTGGAAAAAAAAAAAGCAGACTTGTGAAACTTTTATTTTGTTATGTTAACAATATTGTAGTTTAGTTTAAAAACTTGGTATTGTCATTAAAGTTGTTAGTTTGGCTTTGCAGTTTCAAATTTTAATACAGTGTATAATTTACACAAGAAACAAATAACTTATTTACTACTGATGTCTAGGTTTCTGCAACGCGGCAAAAATAAATTCATGAATGAAGCCAGCTATAATAGCTTCATCACAAAAACAATATTGTTTGGCACAGAAACTAATTAAATACATACAAGCTGTCATCACGTAAGAATTGTAGCCAAGTGAAATTGTTAACAGGTTGGGGCCTTATTTTGCGTGACAATATTTTTCCGGCAGACTAAAGAGTAGCTCCGAGCAAGTAACCAATCCTTCCTCTGTATTTATTTTAAAAAAGCATGTACATCCACAACTTCTTTGGAGTACAGATAGAAGATGAAGAGATAGGAAAAATTAGTTAGCAAAATTAGTAATGACGAGCAAGCACGCATCACTCACACATACTAGACAAAGTTTACCTGGGAAAAAAATCATCATTAACGCACACAGTTCAGTTCACTTCTGAAAAAGAATTCAGTCTATGCTAGTAGGATACAGTGACAGCGCCTTCTTATTTACAAGAACCTCAGGTACTTTATTTTAAGACAGATGTGAAAATTTGAAACCATATCTAGGTTGGCTCTTACAGTCTTAAAACTGTACAAAAATTAAGCGTACCACATAACCAGCTTTGAAAAAAGTCATTCAGGTAGACCAGTTAGAGTAAAATTTCAACTCAAGTTGTTTCAAAAGTGAAACAAATGAAGTTTGCATCCAAAAAGGAAATCTTACAGAGTTATTATCTCAAAACGCTAAGAAATATGTTTATGTACATAACATTCAGCATTAATACAGAAAAATTACACAACTTAAAACATTTACATACATAGGCTTGCTTAAAATTTGTGTTACAATGCACAAGGGCATGACATGACCAGTAAAACATTAATTACTAACTAACACAGGGTTCAAAGTGAGTCTTTCCATTGATAATGTAATAGGGCATCAGTGTACAAAGGCGGACAATCTGCAATAAACATGGTATGTGCCATCCAGCAGTTTTTCAAAAAGATTAACAAACTTTTTTTGAAATGGTAACAGCTACCTACATGGTTTAACAACTGACAACGACAAAGTATACTGTATTCTTTTGTCCTAACATGTCTAGAACAACCTGAACGTGAATGGACTGCATGGCCAAACTGGACACATGCTGTTCTAGACATGTCATAGGGCCACATACAAGCATTCTAACATACTTTGATGACCTGTAGCAAAATAAAACTCTTGTTTACTAACAGTTATAGTTCCAATGTGCACACGCAATACACACACTATCAAATACAAAGACATGTTAATCTGGTTTCTGGTGTCCTCATGATGTGGCCAAAGAAAGAAATTGTCTTGTTATGTACAGCATTTTTGATGGGCCTCAAGTTCCCTGTACACAGTTTCTTTTGACACTATATAAATTTTTAATTAACATATCTTCTAGAAATTCTTCTCTCTAATATTAGGATTTTATTGAATCTGTTTCTAAGGAGTGACTTTAAAAAGAGTTTCACTTCTGCATGTAAGCTTTTGCTGAACCACCATCTTGTAATGTTTTAATATTGTTTTGATCAAAATATATTTTTGTTGTATGTAGACCGTACTAGTTTTTGGGTTTTAATCATTTTATCGTTCTTTCTCGCCAAGTAGGTTTTTCATTCAAATTGTATGTTATAATATCTCCTAGGTATTAGAATTGTTTTACACTATTTATGTATATACAGTGAACCCTCGATAACTCGGACTAAAAGGGGGAAGAAGCTGTCCGAGCTACGATTTGTCCGTGTTATCGAGGGGTGTCCGGGGAGGTGGGGTAATCAGTGATTAATCTCAAGAAACGCGAAGAAATTAGTACGCTATAATTTCTACAAGCAAAAGAAGCTGCAATAAATACTGTTTTTTACATAACTATAGTATCAAGTTACGGGAGGGCCGCCATACAGGGGAAAATTAACGCTAACGTGGAGGACTATAAAAGAATGTCAAACAATGTGGGCAGTCAGATCTTTATTTACTTTTTTATGCTGCTACTTCTGGCAGATCCTTTTTTTTTATCTCTTGCTAGAAGCTGGCACCAAGGCACACTTCTATCACATAAAAGTTTTCGTCTGGCTGGCGACAGCCAATCTGCGTACACGTGTGAGAGAGATAAGAAATTATCGTTGGAGATAAGCTAGGGAGGTTGCGAGCAGAAGTAGGTCAAGGTCAACCGGTACAGTCTCATGCAATACAAACACCACACGTGACCACACGCATCTCACACAAGATGTTTACATTGAAAAATACCTTACGTCCGTATGTCAAAGCGTAGGGGCAGCAGCCAACTGCTAGCCTGATAGTTACTCTACACATCTACAAAGTTACAAAGGTATAAAAATAATTTTCCTCGTATACATGAATAAAAACAGTACTGTAATTAACAATCCTTCTGGGTCACGGTACACATGTAAACACATTTTAACACTACTAATTTTAAAAATTAATTTTATGTATGTAAATTACGTCATAGAACACATAATTTACAGCTTTATTCATACACAAATTGTCATATTATAAAGCAATTAAATTTTAATCATGTTCTACAGAGTTGCCGTATTTACTCTCGTAATCGCAGCATATTTTTGACCAAATTTTAGGCCCAAAAATGGGGTGCGGCCATTATAAGGGATTTTCAAAAAAAAATTACCTTCTAAATGTTTTTGGTGTAGAATATAATGTACATTTTTTTCTATATTTACTCGTTCATAACGTGAACATTTCTTCAAAAATAAAGAAAAAGATTTTGTCGGTGTATAGTAAACATGGAAAAATTAAGACTAAAAATCTTGTTAATCCATTTATATGCGTCACTCAATGAAAATCGTTTAAAATTACCCCGCACAAGACATTTATATTTTACTGTTCATTACATGTACGCTATTATTTCCCGTGAAGTAGTTTATAAACAAATCCGATTCATGCTTAAAAACGTTACAACTCTCCAGATGCCGTTACATTATCAACAGAGCATCATCAACCAGCGAGCGTGACTCATCATGTCTGGCTTGGGCATGGATATTGTGTTGTTCTTTCACCATCCACATCGGCTATTGAAAACATTGTTGTTAAAGGGGCGTAATGTCCGGAACAATTTGTTTTGCAGCCCTGAATTCATTGCACACACCAGATCAAAATAATTTTCCGTTTATGTTTCATTGTAACTCGTAGTTACCATCATTTCATAAGCACCACACTGAAATGTTTGTTTACGACACACGTGCGTGCCTGGCTCGCAGGACGAAGAGGGAGGAAAGATAAAGAAGTGAGAGGTCGGCCTGCTGCATTGCATCTTTACTCGCGCGTCGCGCGCCTCGCTAGCAACATTTTATCACGCGGAACTTGTCAGATATTTACTGTGGGATTATTAAAGGCTAAGTAGCGACGGACAACTACGTTATAAAGTTTAATACTGTTCTAAAATATAATGTGATGAATTTAAATCCAGCAGAAACAATTTTTATGTCTTTTAACCAAGAAATAACTTTTTTTAAAAAATTTCTGTCCGAGTTATCTGAAGACCGGGACATCGAGGTCTGAGTTATCAAGGGTTCACTGTATATTATATACACAGGATGATGAAAAAATCCATGTCAATAATCTAGGGAAATAATCATCACTTGTAGAGGAACAAAAAGTGTTAAATAAACATTGGTCCGATGCACCATTTCTGTGCTACAGTTGGCTATACATGACGTATGGTTGACAGCGTGCGGGTAGGATCAAGTTGCTGTGGGGCATCATTACAGCAGTACATAACATGTTACTGTGCCACACACTACGCCACTAACATACAGACAGTAGGAACAACTGTGACACAGCAACATGATCCTGCCAGCGCGCTATCAACCATATGTCATGTATGCGAACTGTAGCGCAGAAACGATGCGTTTTTGGACCTATGTTCATATAACACTTTTTGTTCCTCTACAAGTGAGGACTGTTTCCCCAGAATATTGACATGGAATTTTGCAACATCCTGTACATTAAAAAAAAACACACATATATATATATATATGTACACACATACATACATACACACACACACAAACACATATATTTATTTATTAATATTTTCATTATTTTTATATATACCGTTTATGACAAATCACAAACTTACTCAAATTTAAAAAATTCAGTAAACACAAGTAACCTAAGAACATGGATTGTAACAATACAATACCTTCCACAGAGATCTGTCAAAATGAGAATGGTGTTATTCTTGACATCAGCATTCTTACTTATTGCTAGTAAGTCTGCTAGAGAACTTGCAATTTGTTTCACATAGCTATCATTAACAAGGCTGTATCTTGCCAAAGCAATAATTCCACCAATTTGTACCTTTCCAAGTTGGGAGTGTGCTTGCAGTAGTTCAACTGCACCTAAGAGATCAAAGAAATGTAAACAAATAAATCATAGCAATAACAATTGCCAAGGAAAAGGTGCATAAAACTGATGAATTCGTACAGCAAAATAATTTATCATACCAATCTGTCAGACTCTGTGAAGGGCTTATTTCTTAAATCAATTGTAGTATCAAATACATGTGGTGTTAGACAAGTCCACAAACATTCATAAATTTTGAATGGCGGGAAATAGGCCGCTAGGCTAACAAAGTAATATAACAGACAGAAGTACCAGTACTTACAGTTGATACTTGTAAATAGATACACACACAAGAAGGGACGTCACACATTTTTGCGTGGAAGCGCGGTTGCAATGTTTCGCCAGTATTAAGCGGGCTTCCTCGGGCGGTGAGACATGACACACTGCAATCCAGCAGCAGTGTGTACTCTGTCACCAGTAAGCCTAGCGGCCAGAAGGCGAACTAAGCACGGCGGGAATTCCAAACATGGGGCAGTAATGTAGGTCTGGTTGTGATGGCTTGCAGTGAATAGAGGGGAAGGAAAGTGAGTTATCTGATATTGAGGCCTGGAGGTTGTCTTGAATTTGTGATATATTGGTGGGCCAGTACCCAGCGTCGTAGCTCTGAACTATTGCAAAGAGATGGCAAGAATTTCACAATTCTGGTGCTGTAGCAGGAATCAAAGTCTTTGCTGTGGGAAACTGCATGAGCTGCAACTGCCTTTTCTTGTGGGCAGATGTTGCATCCAGCTAGGGCTTGCTTTGTGTCAGCTCTGTGGCCATTCATTCTCTGTCTTAGAGTGTTGGTGGTTAGGCCTATGTACTCTGCATCACAGTGTTCACATTGGAGCTGATATATCAGGTTTGTTGTAGCACAATTGTACTTTGTAGCTACCTTGGATGGCATATGTGAGGTTTTTCAGTTTTCTGTTGAAGTGGGTAGATGGCTGATGAATGGTACAGGAACCACAGCGAGAACTGTTGCAGGGGTTAACTGTATTGCTGGACGATCTAGTTGGTGGGAGTTTCGAACGGACTAGTTTGTTGCAGAGGTTGGGTGGTCGTTTGAAAACCAATCTGGGGGCCTTGAAAACCGGTTTTGTGTCTGTGGTGAAGCAGCCAGGATTTTGTGTCCAGAGTTTAGTATGGTCTTGAGTTTATTTAAACCTTCATGGTAAGGAACAACCAGGGGGATGTCAGAATTGGTGGTTTAGGTTTGTGTGTCTGTATTAGTGACGGCATGTTGGATCTGTTTGTGAACAATTGGTTTGGGGTAACCTCTGTTTATGAAAGCTCTGGCTATCTGGTCACATTGTTTGTTTAGGTCATTCTCAGTGGAGCATATGCGTTTTGCCCTTGTGGCAAGGCTGTAAGGTAGTGCCTTTTTCGTATTGTAAGGGTGGTAGCTTTCGAAGTGCAGATCATGAAAATATCATCTATGAATCTCATCCAGCAGTGAGGCTGGATTGGTTGGTGAGCGAGAAAGTTTTCTTCAAGCTTTCCCATGAAAAGATTGGCATAGGAAGGGGTCATGCGGATGCCCATTGCTGTGCCCTTGATCTGCAGAAAAAGGTTGTTGAGAAAACTGAAATTATTGTTGGTGAGGATGAGTCTGGCCAGTTCGACAAGGAATACAGTGATAGGTTTGCTGTTCGGAGGTCTTCTGTTCAGGTAGTGTTCGATAGCTGACAGTTCAGAAGCATGAGGGATGTTGGTGTATAAAGCAGTGACATCTATGGTTACCATGTAGGCTTCTCGAGGGATGGTGCCGTGTTTGGAGAGGCGTTCTAGAAAGTGGTCAGTGTCTTTGATGTGAGATGGTAGCTGCTGTACCCAGGGCTGGAGGTGTGTGTTTACAAGGGCCGAGATTCTCTCAGTAAGGCTGCCAATGCCTAACAACCAATCCAGCCTCAATGCTGGATGAGATTCAAAAATGATATTTTCATGATCTGGACCTCCACAGAAAACTGCCTTACTGACTTCCTCAATAGTTTCAACTCAACCAGTCCACTCAAGTTTACATGGCCATACTCAAAAACACATGCCATATTCCTGGATGTCGAACTAACACTCCACAATGGTACCATCAACACCTCTGTCAACACCAAACCTACCAACAACCTACAGTATCTGCACTTCGAAAGCTACCACCCTTACAATACGAAAAAGTCACTACCTTACAGCCATGCCACAAGGGCAAAAAGAATATGCTCCACTGAGAATGACCTAAACAAACAATGTGACCAGATAGCCAGAGCTTTCATAAACAGAGGTTACCCCAAACCAATTGTTCACAAACAGATCCAACGTGCCGTCACTAATACAGACATACAAACCTAAACCACCAATTCTGACATCCCCCTGGTTGTTACTTACCATGAAGGTTTAAATAAACTCAAGACCATACTAAACTCTGGACACAAAATCCTGGCTGCTTCACACAGACACAAAACCGGTTTTCAAGGCCCCCAGATTGGTTTTCAAACGACCACCCAACCTCTGCAACAAACTAGTCCGTTCGAAACTCCCACCAACTAGAACGTCCAACAATACAGTTAACCCCAGAGGCTCCTACCCCTGCAACAGTTCTCACTGTGGTTCCTGTACCATTCATCAGCCATCTACCCACTTCAACAGCAAACTGAAAAACCACACATATCCCATCCAAGGTAGCTACAAAGTACAACTGTGCTACAACAAACCTGATATATCAGCTCAAATGTGAACACTGTGATGCAGAGTACATAGGCCTAACCACCAACACTCTAAGACAGAGAATGAATGGCCACAGAGCTGACACAAAGCAAGCCCTAGCTGGATGCAACATCTGCCCACAAGAAAAGCCAGTTGCAGCTCATGCAGTTTCCCACAGCAAAGACTTTGATTCTTGCTACAGCACCAGAATTGTGAAATTCTTGCCATCTCTTTGCAATAGTTCAGAGCTACGACGCTGGGTACTGGCCCACCAATATATCACAAATTCAAGACAACCTCCAGGCCTCAATATCAGATAACTCACTTTCCTTCCCCCCTATTCACTGCAAGCCATCACTACCAGACCTACATTACTGCCCCATGTTTGGAATTCCTGCCGTGCTTAGTTCGCCTTCCAGCCGCTAGGCTTACCGGTAACAGAGTACACACTGCTGCTGGATTGCAGTGTGCCATGTCTCGCCGCCCTAGGAAGCTAGTTTAATACTGGCGAAACGTCGCGACCGTGCTTCTGCGCAAAATTGTGTGTTGTCCCTTTGTGTGTGTGTACCTATTTACAAGTATCAACTATAAGTACTTGTACTTCTGTCTGTTATATTCATTAATTTGGTTCAGTGTTTAAGTGTTTTAAAATAGCACAAGACCCTAGTAGCGAAGAACGCATTCAACGTCTCATCTGTACTCACCATCTAAAACAGACTGACGATTGACAATGATTATGATGATACAGATGGTCATATGACAGTGACTAATGTTTATGTGTCATACATTTATTAACAATGTTTTAAAAGTGCAAGTTTCACAATATTAACATATTAATATATCAGTATATGACCTGCTGTTCGATTCTCCATATCCAAACTCATGCTCATGAACAGAAAATTACAACAAATCTGGTCTAGAAATTTGAGAATGATAGTCATACCATGAACAGAATTTCATGATTGATTCAATGAGTCTACGTATGGGAGATACAGTTTAATGCATATTTCAAACCCACACCAACATACCTGGTTTTATAACACAAGATCATGTAATAAGTAGGGGCAGGAAAATTTTGTGGATTTAATGACTTGCATGTTAAATATAGAATCCATTGTCTTCTGCATACTCAAGCCCCACCTATTCGTTAATTGTCAACTTTTCCAGTGAGTGATAGCTAACGAACAAATGAATGGTCGGGGCTTGAGGATGCATGGGATAGTTCATTCTAACATGCAGGTAAATTAATTTGTGACTTTTTCCTGTCCATGTGTATAAATTATACTAGCTGTAAGTTTATTATACCTAAGATGTGCATGAACAAGACTTTTTATTTCTACCTGGTAGTTCACTTGTGTGGGGGAAGGTCAGCTGTAACAGAGTTTTGAAGGTATCATTCTTCATAGCACGTGGACAAATCAGTATGGCAGATCCCAAAGTCAGTACGTGTCTCAAATAAGTCTCCAAACTATCCACATTCTTCCAAAACTGGAATTCCACGGTAACTGCCTTCAAATGCTTATCGCAGAGCTATAAAATTAACAATTTACTTAACAATGAGGCAGCTTTGAAACAAAATATCTGAAACTAATCTAAGCACAAACCACAGAACATTAGAAAACACCTGATTTTTGCAAAGAGTTTTTATGTAACTGGTTGTTTTAGTGCCTTACATGCACACCTTTAGCTCTGCTTCATGGCTATTGACAGCACGTCTTTATGCAGAGATGTCTCTCATTTGACTGTGCCAGCTAGAATAATGTTACTGTGACACCACATGCCCGTATGTCAGTGATTTATGGATAGTACACCTACATACAGAGCTAAAATTAAAAATGTTCACTCACTAACCAAGAACGTAACAGTTGTAAAAAACTCAATGATGTGGGTATGAGCAACAGTGTTTTGAAAAGCAACAAGGCACTGAATCTTTTTACGAAATTCTGGTGTGTCTACCAAATATGTTGGCTACTAATCTTTAAATTAAATTTCAAAATTTAATGTGTTTTATCGTCTCCTGACATTACGCCGGGCTTGAAGTCAATACAAATTTTATTATACATATAGTATTTTATTATTATCACTATTAAATAGGTCCAAATGAAATCAAGATTACAATAAAACTTAAATCCACTTTTACGTCTCAAGTAGTATCCCTGAAGTACTGAAGAATCTGCACAATATTGCAGCTGGTGGACATTCCAGCATTAATAACACTTGACCAGCCTGGGATTCTAATGGTTCCAGTGTCTTCTTTGTTTATAGTTCAGAATATCACGAATCTTCAAAGATTCTACTTGAGAAAAAGAGCTCTGCCTCCCTAGTGACCTACTGTTTGGGTGACTAACTTAAGTAGTTTACATTAGTATCAACAGTGACAAAACAAACACACAATATGACCGAGAGCATCAGGTAAGGTATTTATTTATTTAGTTAAAGCCTGCATATTTACAGTATAAACTTGAAGGGAGTTGTCAAAACAAAATGTCAATAAAACAGAGAGGATACATATACACATGATAAGACACTTTAAGGCAAAATCAAAGTCAAACACACTTGCATAACAAACAACACACCAGTGTGAGTAAATGTGATAAACAATGAACAAAACATAAAAATTAAATACACAAGGGTTGTTATATCATAAGCCTGCAAATATATCAATATAGACAGCAACACAAAGTATGACTAAATTAAATACACAAACACAATGAATAAGATACAAGAAGGTTGCCAAATCAAGCGTACTCTAAAGGGGATGTAACTATCAATAAAATTTCAATATAGGCTACAAAGCACAAAGAGTAACATATAAGAAACAAACACACATGGATGATACTATTCAATATGGATGCAAACACAGAACAATGTACAATATGCAGTCATAGGCTGTTTAAGTACAAGTTTGTGCACAGTAGTAAGAAACACAGTTCCTAGGTTTGCTGTAATGGTGGTATAATCAACAAAGCCATAATGAATTCTGTCTGAAGCTTTAGAAAAACATAGAAATTTTTAAACTGATCAATCATGTTTTCTTTAAGATATGGCACAGAGACTCTCTGGCTGAACCCTACATTGTTAACACTGATTGAATGGCATTTAAAAACGATCCAGAAGGAAAGGGCAGTGTTATGAGACAGTACCCAAGATCCACGGGTCGATCTTCACATCCCTTCTAGGGGCTCTGAGAGCAATTAACCCTTCTCCGTATGATAACGGGCTGGCTTAGCTAGGAAGTATACATCAGCCCAATGCCCGTAATCGCCCATGACTGGGTACTCTAGATGGATATACCTGGAAACTTTGGAGTCACCTCGAATCATAACAGAGAAGAAAGTTTAAAAAGATCAGAAAGCCGAAAGGGATAGTGGAGCTGCAAATATATCCAGCAGTGGCTGCACATGGAGAGTAGCTGTGAGCAGAAAGGGGGACAGCATAAAGGTTATACAGTGCTGTGCCGCCTTCCCCTCCCCTGCTTGTTACCTACAGTCCCGGCGGTGAGACAGAGGACTGCGCCCCTCCTCCTCCTCCCCACCCTGCTTTGCTATCTCCAGTCACACAATGAGTCTGTGGACTGTGTGCACCTCCTTTCCCCCCCTTCATCTGGCCTATGGCGACGCGGGCCACTCGTGCCTAGCTGACGTCACAGGCGATCTGAACAGGTGGGCCACTTTCAATCATCTGGGACAAGAATTCAGCTCGGACGTAACTAAATGTTCCCACAACACCTAGAAAGTTCAGCTTACATCAACCAGCATGGTTGGCGAGCTCCGAGAATATTCCGGGCGACTATAAATACCGGCCCACTGTGCGCATAGACGGAGTGACTACTGTGTTCAGCCGGTGAGTGTTCACAACGGACTTGGCAGTGAGGAATGAGACGGGACCAGCAGATTGAGGCGAGATTACAGAGGTGTAGATGACGGTGACACTCTTCAAGTGATGCGAGTAAGGGTGAGAGTGGACAAACAGGTTGAACTGTAGCTGTGCACTGTGAGACATTTTTAGATAGAAACTTATGTGGTTGGAAGACTGATGTGAGAGAGAAGTTATTAATTATACACTAGAGTAGCGAATTAGGCATTAACCCTTTGGCGAGCATGGCCGTATATTTACGAGCGAAGGATGCATTGCCGCAGAGAGCATGCTCGTATATTTACGTTTTTAGTTTTGCCCTGGAGAGCAAGCCCGTTTATTTACGTTGATGCGTAGGTTTTAAGTTTTATATCGCTTCTGCGATCTGTAGGTTACTGCTGTAACTATTTTCCGTCGTTCATATA